>JAJAGP010005977.1:0-26715 GCA_025084515.1 Ancistrus triradiatus | reverse complement strand
CAAATGAGACAAAAATATTATACTTATTTATTGAGGAAAATAATCCAATATTACATATTAGTGGCAAAAGTATGTGAACCTGTAGGGTTAGCAGTTAATTTGAAGGTGAAATTAGAGTCAGGTGTTTTCAATCAATGGGATAACAATCAGGTGTGAGTGGGCACCCTGTTTGATTTAAAGAATGGTTAAAAGAAGAATAAAGTTAATGTTTTGGAACGGAAGTCAAAGTCCTGACGTTAATCCAATCGAAATGTTGTGGAAGGACCTGAAGCGAGTAGCTAATGTGAGGAAACCCACCAACATCCCAGAGCTGAAGCTGTTCTGTACAGAGGAATGGGCTAAAATTCCTCCAAGCCGGTGTGCAGGACTGATCAACCGTTACAGGAAACGTTTAGTTGCAGTTATTGCTGCACAGGGGGGTCACACCAGATACTGAAAGCAAAGGTTCACATACTATTGCCACTCACTAATATGTAATATTGGATCATTTTCCTCAATAAATAAATGACCTAGTATAATATTTTTGTCTCATTTGTTTAACTGGGTTCTCTTTATTTAATTAATGCAGCCCACATACTATAATTCACTTGAGTGGTAAGACCTAATAAACAGTTTTAATAAAACAGTCCTACAACAGCTAATGTATCTGGGAAGGTAATCTATGGGTTAAGTAGGTTAATTACCCTAATAATAAGGATAACAACCTTATTGAACCATGGACCTTGCCCATGCACATACTTTGTACTTGTATGACATTGGATGATTATAACATGCAGAAGGTAAAATTTAACATCATGTTTTAGATATAGTATACAAGTCAATATGTTAATTTTCTTTCATAACAAATAAGACGACGTTATCTAGCCTACTGTTGCTGATATCACACTGCATAGATTGCTTATATCATAGTGTGCTAATACTGATACATTTGAAGTCAAATTGCAAATACGGATAAGGTAATTAACTTAAACTGATTATTTAAAAAATATGATCATACATGATGTTACACAGTATTACTTATGCAGTTTGAGGGTAGGTGGGCAGGGATTCAAGCCCTACCTGGGTTTAATCTGTGCATGTGCATGTGTGCCATACACCTGGGAATGTGATGACATGATATGGCAAATGACAAGCCAGTGCAGAGAATGTGTTGGTCTATGCAACGTTCTGCTGGGAAACCCTGGGTCTGAGCATTCATGTAGATGTCTAATTGACACGAGCTAGCTACCTGCTCATCATTGTGGACCAGGTACACCCCTTCATGACTATGATATTCTCCCATTTTACTGGACGCACTCGTTGTGTGCGAGTGGATGGAGTAACATGACGTTCAAGCTGTTGCTCTGGCCTTCAAATTTCCCAGATCTTAATCCAGTCATGATCTGCTACCAACTTCTTTGTGCCAGATACCACAAAGCAGCTTGTACAATCCATGCTTTGGCAGGTCAGGAGAGATTTTGGCAGCACTTGGCAGCATATTAAGTGAGGAGTATAATGTTTTGGCTCATCTTGTTGTACAGCTAGATAGTGCATTGATTTTGGAATAAAAGAGTTATTTGATTAGATCAGATTGTTTCCAAGCAGGTTTCCACACGTCTCGCATAGGGCAGCCTTGTAAGTGGATTTCCGAAAAAAACTGGAGGGTGCATACAATTAAATAAAATAAATTGTTAGTAATCAAATGTTTTATAAAACGGTTTTAACACCTGTCTGATCTTTCCCAGCTGAAAGCCTTCTGAATGCTAGCATGTGTTACGCATATTTTCGGGTAATTGAAATAAGCCTCTGTAATCCTTAATGTGACTACAAATTTTATGTGAAAACAAAAGCATGTGCACATGTTTAGGAAGGCGGTGAGAGCACAGACCAGTTACAGGCCACAGACCGAATCACGGATAGCTAAGACCACAACTTGAGAAGTCATGGAGGAGACCAAGGATGCTCCTTACTGTTTGAATTTTTTGGCACTTGGTGAATTTAATAACCAATGCCAAAGGAATTATATGGGATCAAATGTGGGCAGCAGCTTTTGTTGCATCTACGTTCACACAGCAGAAATGGCCCAAAACCGATATTTTTTGTCGTGTGGATAAAAAAAACACAGTCTGACATTTTCAGTTCCGATTTGGGCCACTTTCATATGTGGTATGGAAATCCGATACATATCCATTCCGCGGCAACGCAGCTCTGTCTGAACAGGCAGATTGGAATTCATGCTTGTACATCATTCCAACTTGACATTTGTCATAAATGTTTGCTGAGGCAAAATGAAAATGGACGATAGCAGTGAGGGAGGACTTCACTGGTGGAATAGTGAAGTAGCAGAACTCAAATATATGGGGTTATGTCTCTGTACAAACAAAATTAGAAGGCACATATCGCAACCACTCCAGGTTCTAAAGAAATGTCCTAACACGGCCACAGGAGGACGTGGCTGCAGTGTCAAAGGAAAATGAAAAAGCTCAAAAGTGACGCTTAAAGAAACGTAGGACTATTAAAGAAGTGTTTTTAATTTTTATGATTATTTACCTCTGGATGAGCAGGTCTCTGCTCTTTTGTGGATGTGCGGCAGAGCATGAACTGTTCAGATGAATGTCAGCTATACAGTCTAAACTCGTTATCGTGCCCTCGTCTGTTTCATGCCTATTTTTGGCGAGAGGTTTAAAAAAAATGGACAAAGTGATATTCATACCTGATGCTGACTTGATGTGTTTTACTGAGCAGCCCATATGACCGTACAATCACATGTACGCTATTCTTTCATGTACATTTGAGAAATAGTCGTGATTGACGTGAAGCGCATGAAGTCCACTCTGCGATGAATAACACAAATCATTATAAGATAAGTCTGTTCACCAGGTCGCCACCTTTGTAAAGCCATCGGGCTTTTATTTCCAGTCATACAAGACCAGACTCCTATCTCTTTGAATGTGTAAAGACCTACAGTGAAAGTTGAAAGTTTGTGAACCCTTTAGAATTTTCTGCAATTCGGAATTTTAGCCCATTCCTCCGTACAGAACAGCTTCAACTCTGGGATGTTGGTGGGTTTCCTCACATTAGCTGCTCACTTCAGGTCCTTCCACAACATTTCGATTGGATTAAGGTCAGGACTTTGACTTGGCCATTCCAAAACATGAATTTTATTCTTCTTTAACCATTCTTTGGTAAAACAGCTTGTGTGCTTAGGGTCGTTGTCTTGCTGCATGACCCACCTTCTTTTGAGATTCAGTTCATAGACAGATGTCCTGACATTTTCCTTTAGAATTCTCTGATATAATTCAGAATTCATTGTTCCATGCCATGCCCTGCCATGCACATCATTGTTGTTCGGTGTTCTTCTGATGGTGGACTCATGAACATTAACATTAGCCAATGTGAGAGAGGCCTTCAGTTGCTTAGAAGTTACCCTGGGGTCCTTTGTGACCTCTCCAGCTATTACACGCCTTGCTCTTGGAGTGATCTTTGTTGGTCGACCACACCTGGGGAGGGGAACAATGGTCTTGAATTTCCTCCATTTGTACACAATCTGTCTGAGTGTGGATTGGTGGAGTCCAAACTCTTTAGAGATGGTTTTGTAACCTTTTCCAGCCTGATGAGCATCAACAACTCTTTTTCTGAGGTCCTCAGAAATCTCCTTTGTTCGTACCATGATACACTTCCACAAACATGTCTTGTGAAGAGCAGACTTTGATAGATCCCTGTTCTTTAAATAAAACAAGGTGGGAAAACAATAATGCAGCTCTGGACAGAAATAAATGTTGTGACATTGCAGAAGCAGTTCTCTCGAGAGTTGCATTAATTTTTCCTCAAGATCTTGTATTGGTGATGGGAGATTTGGAACACTGGCTTCTCCAGCACATCCCAAAGATTCTCAATGGGGTTCAGGTCTGGACTCTGTGGTGGCCAATCCATGTGTGAAAATTATGTCTCATGCTCCCTGAACCACTCTTTGACCCTTCTGAAACAGATTAACATCTTTTCCACTACCACAGGATGTGTCTTTTGACCAAATTGATTTAAAGTTTTGTACTTTGTTGGGGTGGGGGGAGTGGGGAGGGATGTTTGATATAATGTCATAATGCCATACACATGGTTTTCAACTCCAAATATTGTGATTACTTCAAATTGTGAAAGACTGGCCTGGACTGGACTAAAAGTCTTTTTCACTTGAATAAATATTGCACAAACTGAAAGAGATAGGAGAGACGCCTGTGTGGTTTGAGTAAATTAATACTTGTGCGTACAGACCAAATGTTCGGCAGTTTATGTCTGCAGTCTTGATACGGATGCAATTAATTTAGGTATTAAACTATGTACTAAAGCACACACACAACTCCATGTTGAATACCAACCTCAATTACCTACCAGTTTACGATGCACTTACAAATTATGAGGTCAGTAAGAAAAACGACGAGAGGATCAAAAAGTACAAAAACTATCACGGAACTTCTCATTTAAAATTGTGGGCAGAAAACTATGAAACATTTGAAACAAACTGAGTGCATCATAACAATTTCAAACACTTCAGAACAATTTTCATAGCTGGAACGAACACCAGATAAAGCCACTTGAACTGCATTTAAAGTTCTTAAAAAAAACCCCAACATATTCAAGTGAGGCGCTTTCTAATTGGCTATTCAGCAAGAGTAGCCTGGATGATTTTATGAAGGCCAGAAATGGTTTGTTTAGAGCAGCTGAATCCAAGCATGTAAGGCAGCCTGGTGAAACTGCAGGCGCTGTGTAAGGTGATCTGGCTACAGAGCCCAGTCCGCAGAGCTGGAGTTTACACAAAATAAATACAAATAATGAAAAACTAAATAGCAGAGCTGGCCCTTATGTCACCATGCATTTATCTTGTACACCAGGGAGTGACTCTTGAGAATGTAACCTGTCTATCTGTGGCTCCATTTGCCTGGAGTCATGACATAAATTTGAGCAAAATGGGAAAAACATAGCTTTGTAAGACAGAAAAAAAACAGTTTGATCAAATCTGCTGGTGATTCCTTACATAATTCATGCTTCCTTGCACCATCCCAGCACTATCATTTATGCAAACTACTCCATCTTTATGTGTGCATCTTGTTTTGAATTGTCATTAACAACAAATGGAGAACAAACATGTTCATAATAGTGTATATGGACAAAAGTATGGAGACACCGCAACATCATAGTAATATTCTATGTTCTTGTTCTACATCTCATTCCAAAACCATTCTCATAAAAATGTAGCTGGCTCCCTTTGCTCCTATAACTGTCTGCACTCTTTCTCAGTCTGAAAGAAGACTTTCCACTAGAGTTTGGAACTAGACTGCAGGCATTCACTTCCATAGTGAGGTCAGGCTTGTTGGGCAATGCATCTTGCTTATAGTCAGTGTGTCAAAAGTAGCCTAGCGGTTAAAGTACTGGACTATGGACCAAAAGGTCCAGGGTTCAAATCCCACCCCTGCCAAGCTGCCACTGTTGGGTCCTTGAGCAAGGCCCTTAACCCTCAATTGCTTGGATCAGTTCTGTACTGTGTCAGTTCTAAGTCGCACGGGATAAGGGCGTCTGCTAAATGCTGTTTCTGTCTGCCTTTAAAGACTGCAATGGGACTGTGTTAGCCTAGTGGTTAAGGTACTGGACTCGGGACCAGAAAGTTCAGGGTTCAAAGCCCACCTCTGCCAAGCTGCCACTGTTGGGTCCTTGAGCAAGGCCCTTACTCCACAATTGCTTGGATTGTAAGACTGTACCAATTGTAAGTCGCTATGGATAAGGGCGTCTGCTGAATAATGTAAATGTAAATGTAAATTCATCCCAAAGGAACTATTGATTGTTTTTTGCCATTTTAAAATCAATCACTCTAGAGACATACTGTAATTATTCATTCATTAATTTTCTTATCCACATAACCCTGGTCAGGATCACGGGAAAGCCGGTGCCTAGCCGGAGGCACAGGGCGCAAGGCAGGAACAACTCCGAACAGGGTGCCAAATCATTGTAGGGCACATGCACTCATATACACACTTATACACACAGAGCATGTTATAAAACATCCATGTCTTTCTCATGTGGGAGGAAACCAGAGTACCCAGAGTAAACCCCCGCAGACACGAAGAGGACAGCCACACAGACAAAGTCCAGGACTGGGTTCAAACTGGGGATCTCTGAGCTGTGAGGCAACCACGCTAACTGTTGCACCACCATGCCGCCCTTACTGTACTTAGATTTGACAAATTACATATACAGTGAACTTCAGTGGCATTTGTTCATGGTTGTTTATAAATGACCATTTTCAATCCGCTTAATTAGCCTGTGTGGCCAAAAGTTTGTAGACACCCCTTCTAATTAATGATTTTTTTGCGCGGTTGCTTCAGCTGAAACTTTATTCATAATTCACAATTCAGTATACAGTGATTCAGATTCACAATAGGCCAGTGAATATGTCCTCTGTGTTTATCGTGGGGTTTTTTTTTTGTTTTTTTTCCCCGACAGTACTGTCTTCTCCTTGTGTGCTAAATAGGTTAGTTTATAAGAGCCAACCGAAAGCAGCTATGCTAGCACCCAGAGTTCACCAATAGAGTAAGTGTTTTGCTTTTACTTTTCGCTTTCAATCCGCTACTCACTATATTACATGAGCTTTAGTATAAAATAAGTGTTGTGTTACTGACTTTGGTCATCTGTGGATTAATTTTAGTGTTTTAAACATTATCTTGAGGCTCAATCTCCATCTACAGGCACCATGTTGTAACTGCAGTCCTTTAAGGTGAATAAGAAGCTGGCGAATAAGAAGCCAACTTCAGCCTCATCTCCGCTATGATACACCAAACACTCGTTAAACTCCCCAGTTCATGTTACAATTAACTTATGATGGATTTGTTGGAACATATCCCCTTCATAAATCAAGGAGCACCTGTACAGTACAATAGAACTCCATTAATGCATATAATGCCTTATACAGTGTACATTTTCTGGGGGTCTGGAACAGATTACTGCAATTTACATTATACTTTAAGCGAAAAATTAGCTTGGTAGTCATTGTTTTCGAGGTTCGAGGTACCACTGTGTTTTCAAATCAAATGCCTTGCTATTCTAAAACAAAGTCCATAGTGAAATACCTTGCCAGCTTTGATGAACAACTTGATGGGCCTGCACAGAGCTATAACCTGAACTCCTTTCACCTTTCAGATGCACTGAAATGCCAACAGTGAGCCAGGGCTTGCTGTCCAACATCAGTTCTCGACCTCACAGGCATGTTCCAAAAATCTAGTCTAAAGTCTTCACCGAAGAGTTAAAGGGTGTTATAGCTGAAAATTTGGGGGCAGTCAAGATATAACATGACTAATGCTCTCAGCTCTTCTTTGTGAGTCAAGTCCTGATTCTCTTCTTACTAATTACATGTTTGCATTATTGTTGCACTCGTCAGGCAGAATATGTAAAGAACAGCATGGCTGTCCTGGTGGGCTGTGTAGACAAATGTTAATACCTAAAATAAATCCAAATCTATTGCATATCCTCAGCAATTACACTCGTCACTGCTTTTTCATGATGGATTTTCACGATCCAGACGTACTCCCATATGTCTGAAAAACTACCTGCTTTTTTTCATTTATGTAGTGTAGATTAGTGAGTAATTCTACATGACCCACCAACACAGTGTCATTCCCACCAGCTTATATGTTTTCAACTTGCCTAATTTGATTTTGGCAGCTATCTGATTGTTCGTGTTAATGTAAACATCACATTCTGGCATCGAAATCTTAATAACAGTTTTCAATAAATTTGATAAACCCTGGATTTTAGCCCAGTAATTGAGTTATTCAGAGAATGTAAACTTTCGAGCAAATACGTTTTGTATCTTTTCACGTCTGCACATGTGCAGAAAGGCTGCAGACAGACAAATGCTTGTCTGAGGCTGCAAACCACTTAGTAACACCGTCACTGGTGATAGTATGTTGACATACTGTACAGTACCTATTATGTGCTTTGAAAGAATCAGACTCCAAGCTTTCAGGACTATTTGCGAGCATAAATGCTAATGTTCCCCAGTAACGTAATCAAGTGTAGACTGATTTGAAGATATTACATTCTTGCAAAAGAGCCTAACAGTGATTCATATAATGTTCCATTTCCTCTGTAAAATGATATACAGTGGGAGCCAAAAGTCTGAGACCACTTGTGAAGATGTATTTTTTGGATCATTGTGGAGAAGGATTCCTACTGCAGCAGGATAATGGTCCGAACACACACCTCAAAGCTTTGTAACTACTTGAAAACCAATCAAGGAGTGCTGACTGTCATGGACTTTCCTCCATAGTCACCTGACCTAAAGCCTATCAAGCATTTATGGGGGCACTTGATGACAGACAGCCAAGTGTGCAGTAACATCACATGATGGTCTTTGGAATATTGTGAAATCATGCTGGGATAACATGGATCACCAGATTTTGCAAAAACTGGTGGAGTCCATACCAGCTTGTGTGCACTCCAAATACAGTGGTACCTTGGTTCTCTCCATTAATTTGTTTCAGGCAGCTTGCTGAGAACCGAAAACATCGAGTACCAAATCTTTCCCACTCATGTATCATGAATCATGTATATTGAATGAATCTGCTCCAGACCCCCAGAAAATCCACACTGTCTAAGGCATTATGCATTAATGGGGTTGTAATGTACAGGTGCTTCCTGATTTACGAAGGGGGAATGTTCCAAAAAAATCCATCGTAAGTTAAATGTAACTTGAACTGGGGAGTTTAAAGAGTGTTTGGTAGAGCATCTACACACTAAAAGCACTGCCTGTATTGGTGACCTCACAGCACTAGTATAGTTGCTAATTGCTAATGCTTACTGCAGCTTGCCTGTGTCTTCTGGAGCATTAAGTTCCTGTTTCCCTTTCAGTTGGCAGTCAGTACAACCCTTTTTTATAACCCATGGAGACTTATTTGCACTTTGAATATAGTACTGTAGATGTAAAAATAAAGAAAAGCACAACGAGAACGTCTTCAATAGCTATTGTGAATCTGAAGCACTGTGTACTGAATCGTGAATCATGAACCTTGAAGCGAAGTATCACTGTATTAATAAACACTGAATTTTTAATTGTATGTTGGTTTTATGATTTATAACAAAAATAAAAAAACATGGGCTCAGTGGGTAGCACCATCACCTCGCAGCGAAAACGTCCTGGGTTCGATCCCAGCTGGAGCGATCTTGGTCCTTTGCGTGTAGAGTCTGCATGTCCTCCTCGTGTCTGTGTGAGTTTACACAGATGTGAGTGTTGACATAACGTTGTGTCATTGAATGACCATTGATGCTGAAGAGCTACGTTAAATAAATTAAATAAAAATGTATGAATTAATTAATTTAAAAAATAAATAAACTTTTCATTAAATGTATCAGTAAGAGTGGCAAATATTAACACAAAGCTTGCCAACTTGCTGTGATGTATTAACTGCTACTATTGTTGTTTCTTTTACCAACAACATTTCATAGTTGCATGTAGAAATGGGTCATTTGGTACATATTTTGTATCCTTGTATCAACAAACCAAATATTCTGGCTCAGAATAATATTTTGGGATTTAGAAACAACCCTTGTAAAAAGGAACAATACGAGAATGTAAGAGAGATATTGGCCTTTATGAGAACTGAGAAGTATGAGGACAGCAAGCAGTGTAGGAGTAAGAAAACTGACACAATTACTGTATATTAAACACATGATGACAGACAAGGTCAGCACAAAGATAAAGGAACCACCTTATACTACAGCAGTGCTCTTCTTTATGAGTTCTGCACCTGTGCATTACAAAGACTGCAGTACAGAATTCAGCTGCAGGGGTCCTGACCTGTGCCAGAATCTGGGAACACATCACCCCCACATTGCAGCACTTGTACTGGCTCCCTCTTCACTGTCGCATTCAAGACAAAATAGCCCTTGCCCTGGTTTACCAGCCCATCCATGACCTGGCCTCTGCATACCTCGCAAGAAGTCGCCTTCCCCCCATAGTCACCCAACTGTAATCTGCATTCATTCTGAATTCATCCGACACGCACCTACTTACCATTCCAAGACACCACACTGTGGGAGACTGGACTTTCAGTGTAGCTGGACCCAAACTCTGGAATTCACTTCCTCTCCACCTCCACTCCTGCACTTCCTTCTGTACTTTTAAAACGGAGCTGAAAAATATTTTCCAGCTTGCCTGCCTTCAGACATGGCGATTTTTGTTTTTATACACACTTAATCTTTACTCTGATTCTAGTTCTGACACTTAATTTTTGTATAGCTCAATTACTTTTTATTTTTATTTTTATTGCTGTCCTTATATTTAGTGTTCTGTAATGTTTTTAGAATTATTTGTCTTGTCATTACCTGGGGTGACTTGAAAGACACTTTTTAATGATTACGATGATGATGATGATGATGATGATGGTGGTGGTGGTGGTGGTGGTGGTGATGATGATGAAGATAATAATAATAATAATAATAATAATAATAATATTATTGTTGCTGTTGTTTATTATTATTATTATATTATTATTACTACTACTACTAAAAATGATGATAACAATAATAATAATAATAATAATTGTTGTTGTTGTTGTTGTTGTTGTTGTTGTTACTATTATTATTGGTGTTGTTGTTTATTATTATTATTATTATTATTAGTAGTATTATTATTAGTAGTAGTAGTATTACTACTACTACTACTAACAATGATGATGATAACAATAATGATGATAATAATAATAATAATAACAATAATTGTTGTTGTTGTAATTATTATTATTATTATTATTATTATTATTATACAGTTAATAATAATAATTATTACTATTATTAGTAGTAGTAGTGCAAGGCTATCACAAGCCTTAAACTACTAGACTATACTATATATCAAGATAGAATTATTAATAAAGCATAGTTTGCAAAATAAATGAATTCTGCCTATTGTTTTTATTAGATGGCATATGAAAACCCTTGCCTTGACATTTTCCCCCACAATGTATTCCTTCCTGGTCAGAGACTGCTGTGTCTATCCCCAGAAAACCCAGGGCACAGATGTTAGCATGCCCTGGATGGGATGCCAGTCCATTGCAGGGCAGGGGTTGCTCTTGCAGCACCAGGGTATATTCCCCTGACTGACCTCCCCTCCCTCAGACACAGCTAATTATGTCTCATGATGTTTGACCCGGCTGGCAGGCTCCAGCAGGACTCAAACACAGGTTATTTTATTAGACCATTGCTGCACTGGGTGACCCCCTTCCCTTGACATTTACCTTTCTTAACTTTCATTTTATTGCACTGTTTTGTCATTTTAAGACCCCTGTACAATTTGAACCTCTCACAGTGCATATCATGTGCTAGGCCTGGTCATTGTTTGCACATTTTGCACAGCAACAGTTTGAAATCACTTGTTGATTTCTGCTGGATACTTTACATGTAATGTATTTATATGCATGTGAGTGTATTAACATTTGAAACACAGATTTCAATGTTTGAACATAAATTACAGCCATTGGGTAATTTCTGTCACCGTTTCATCAAATCTTTACAACAATCGAAGGTTTAAGTTTCTGTTGTACACACCCGGGATGTCTCCAGTGTGAGCATTTAAGGTGATTTGTGGCACCATTCTAATCAGTGACTTTAATGCAGACAAAGTCGATTGTACACATTTACTTTAATTTGTATATTTGCAGTCCTGAAACCAAAGGGGGCTCCTACAGTAATTAGGTACAGTGAGTATTTCATGATGTACTTGCCACAACAGCATGCTCTAATGAAGCATGCCCTTACTACTGTTCATTTAAGAACGGTTTATTTTATTGGTGCATTGTAATGAAACTCAGATGGTCAATGTTTACATTTGCCATAAATCAGACTCTGTGTCTAATTTGGGCCGACATGCTGAAAAGCACCTATAGCAGTTTTTCATGACCCAGTCAGTCATGGCTTATCGTGGAATGACAGGCATTCATTCATTTTAAAATCATTGCACTATTATGTTGTACTATTATTAAATTATACTGTTATTGTAATCCTGAACAGGCAGGTTTTAGCCAATATGCCACTGAGAACTGATTACATAAATGTAAAACTATTAATGTAAATCAACATCTTGACAGGGCAGCTACCTCAAGCCAGCACGATCTCTGTTTTGGTAGGCCAAACAGTGGCACTTTTGTCCTGTTCCAGCTCCTGTAATCGTTTGTGAATGTGATCAGCCCCAAATGCCTAAATTTCCAACAGATGAATTGGAAACTCAGCTGGGCTGTTCTGCATAAGAAAAGGAGCTGACCCTCCATTTCCTTTTTACTGTTAGGAAGTCAGAGGTTGTAATGCAGCTCAAGATATGTGTCCTACCCTGTGAATGGAGGGGAAAGTGAGAGTTCTTCCATATTGTTTGGAGGGTCATTTATCTTGAGCGAGGACAATATCCCATTCATTGATGTCTATATGAAGCCTTCGTAAGTGAAGTTCAGATATTAGGGAACCGATAGAGAAGGGCCTCTGCTGCTATAGGTCAAATGGAATGGGGTGTGTGAGGGGAGTCAAGGGTGAGGAGGAAGTGGATGTGTTGGGGCCAAATGAGGTCACCAACCCCAAGAATATGAACAAAGCAGTGAAAGTGAAGAAGATACCCAGTGTGGGTGGGACTAATGTGAACATTTGGGCATGTTTAGCATGAAATCATCCCTAGAGCATCTTTGACCATAGCTATGCCATAATAATAAATAATGCCTGACAGGCTCTGCATGAACCAGATCGGTCATGGGCCGGACTCAGTGAACACTCAAAAATGTTTTCCTTTTTCTTTTGTGGATGCCAATGCCAAGCCTAACCCTAACCCTGGTGTGACTTTAACCCTCACCATGCAAAAGGGCTAACCATGTTAGAGTAATTCTCTTAGTGTCTAAAGGTCACATTTAAGTGACACTCGGTTGATAATAACAATGTGAAATAACTTGAAAAATGTGAACAAAATAGCCGGCTTCCTTGTTAAAAGCAAAAATTAAATGTCTAAAAAGTAAAAAAAGAAAAAAAATAAAGAAAGGGGAATGCTGTCATTCCTCCACTATGTCTTTCAAATAGCATTTTGTCAGCGATCTTTAAATGAATCATAAAGTCAGCACCAAGTAAGGAGGGGATGAACTAGACTATGTGCTGTTTAGCCGCGACAGGTAGGGCCTTTAATTATCCTCCATCACAAAGGAAGGCTGGAGCGCAGCTTGGCAAACTGCAAAAGTTTGTGTCCCTAATTATAGAGGAGGCAGGTAATTTTATCTTCACTGAATCATTCCTCGTCTTAACGCTAGGAAATTGCTAATTTGATGATTCAATTTTGTAAACATTTTACCCCATGTAATTAGAGACAAATACTTTGATTATAGTAAGGGCAGAGTGAGAGTCCATGCCACAAGGATAACACTTTACTGCTTAGGATGTTTAAAAGCGAACTGTTTGCATTACAGAATGAGATTGGTAGCTTTGAGTGTTTTCGCAGAGGTTCTACGCAGTAAAGAATTTGCTTTTAAATTTACAGCAAATGACTGACAGAACAATTTCTAGTAAAATATTGTTATTTTACAGGAAAAGAAAATGAAAGTGTACATTTAGTCCACACAGACTGTGGACTACTAGAGAATACATTGTACTACATTATAAAAAGAATGTATTGTATTGTAATCTACTATGGTTTTAATTTAACATACACTCATTGACAAAAAACATAAAGGGCCCAGATAGAAATGTCGGATTGCTGCAAAACTCTGGGTCTTGCCACGATAGGGCATAAAAGTGCTTCCCTCACTGTCTAGAAAAAGGCTCTCAGATGCTACTTTTGGGTGGTGTACCCCTTGGGGAGAGATCATTGACTGCTAGACGTGCCTCCACTACTCTAAGACATTTTGCCCAGTTGCCAGTCTTTGAGAGAGGACACATCATTGGACTGAGAGAAGCAGGATGGACGTTTCAATAAATTACCCACCATCTAGGCCGTTCTGACCTTGCTTTTAGGAGGTGTTGAGAGAAGTGGTTCCATGAGGGTATACAGACAGGGTAAACGGGCTCTGGATGACCCAGTCAGACAACCAGAAGGGAGGACGTTTCACCCACTGATAAGCATGAGCAGCTCCCAGTTTCATTGTCCACCATCCAGACACAGGTGGCACCTTCACTTAAACCCCTCTATCTGCCTGGAACATTTCCAGGAGTTTAGCAAATGGAAATTCATCATGGTGCCAATTTCATGTCCTGCCATTAACAGCCAGCCACTGTCGCCTTTGTTTGCAGTGGTGTCGGTAACAAGAAACCTGGACTGCTACGGACTGGGACAGTATCATCTTTAGCGATGAATCCAGGTTCAGTATGGGATCAGTCGATGATCAGGTTTGAGTAGGGAGGCCTCTTGGTGAGTGCTTCAATCCTCCCTTTGTTGTAGTGCGACACGCTGCCTCAGCTTCTGGTGTGATGATCTTGGGAGCCATCTCATATGACAGTCGGTCACCATTAGCAGTGATACCAGGGACACTAAAACTCAGCTGTATGTGCAGGTTATCATGTGGCTACAGGTGTTGCCTCTTATGGCAGGGCTTCCAAATGGCATTTTTCAGCATGATAATGCTCACCCACAGACAGAGTTTCCCAAGAATGTCTCCAAGATTTCAACACTTCTTTAGCCTGCCCAGTTGCCAGATTTATCACCAATCAAGCATTATGGGACCAGCTGGAACACCAGTGTCTGATTAGACACTGGGTCTTGCCTCAAAAGGGTAAAATTGCTTCCCCTGCTACTCTATAAAAAGGCTCTCAGAGGCTACCTCTGGGTAGTGTACCTCTTGGTGAGAGATTGTCGACTGCTAGACATGCCTCTATTACAGTTGCCCACCGCTGGGCCTGTAGACCCTGCACACTCATAGTTGTTGAGGTTGGTGTCCCAGCTGGTCCCATAATGCTTGATTGGTGATAAATCTGGTGACTATGAGTGTGCAGGGTCTACAGGCCTAGCAGTGGGCAATGCTCATCGAGGCATGTCTAGCAGTTGACAATCTCTCACCAAGAGGTACACTATCCAGAAGTAGCCTTTGAGAGCCTTTTTATAGAGCAGCAGGGGAAGCAATTTTACCCTTTTGAGGCAAGACCCAGTGTCTAATCAGACCACACCTGTAATCATTTACAATCTGCCTGAGACATAACTGGACACCAAGTTTTGCAGCAATCTGACATTTCTATTTTTGTCAGTGAGTGGATATTGTCTATGTTTCGTACAAAACTGTCCATTCTTCTTGACTTAAGTTTGCATTAGCTTGCGGCAGTTTTATAATGGTACATTTTTAACAGCAAAAAAGACACTTAAGAAGATACATGTAGAAAATGCTAAATGAAGAAGCTAAATAGTTTCAACAACTAACTTAATAAAGGACAAACTTCAATATTAGAATGGTAAGGAGAGGATATTCTCAACCATAATGAACCATTATATAGATTTGCAGCTAAACATCCCATGACTCATTACATTTTCCAATACTTGAAATGACATTATTTAACATTAAAACACGATAAGGTATTAGTCTTAAATTACCGGTAAAATTATACAATTTTTACAGAATACATAAAATTCTAAAACTGCTGCAGCATTGAAAAACCCTGGCTAGCCATTCTGTCCACTGCCATGAGTCAATATTTGATCACCAGGAGGTTCCTGTTTGCTTTCTCATTATCACCAGACATTCAATTATGCTTAAATAAATTTGTCACAAGTGCCAAACACTAAGATTTGGTTGTCTGTGCCGGAGCATGTACAGGGAAATGATCTTTCAGGGGATGTGAAAGGTTCCTTCAGCTTGATGGGGGAAAGTTTCCACTGTCTAATCGGCAGTGTGGCCCAGATTCAGATAATAGTCAGGGCCTCCAGCTCCAGAAACCGCACTTGGGTAAACTTTGAGGGAGCTGTGGAAGAATGCTCCATTGCACTCCAATCCGAAAAGGAAATGTAAAACACATGAGATGTGAAAAGTGAGCAATTACTAGTCTGCGAAGCAGACGGAGACTATGCGAAGATTGTTCCGTGGACTCGGCCTCAAATGTAAGGTGATGTAAATTTATTTAGCTTTCAGAGGACCTCGAAGAGATGTTTCGTGGACCGTGCATTGACCCATTGTCTTTCGATTGATTTCAGGCAATCAGCGGTAGCTGCAGTTCAATAGCAGGTCAGAACTCGCTCTTCTTTTTAGATTTACAAACTATGGAGTGTGTTCCATACTTAGCCATGCCAGTCCTCGAACCCGAGGTGCAGTTAAGACTAAGAGATGATCAGTGAAGTTCTCTGCAGCCCTCTAAATGTGCTCAGCCTGCTTTGATTAGAGCTTGGCTACACGAACCTCCATCTGCACCGTTTCCAGATTCATCACACATTTCCTCCTTCAAACCTGATTAAATGTTATGAACAGGTACAACTTGTCTTAAAGTTACAGCTCTGATCTAAAATCAGCTCCACTGATCCCTCAAATCAAATGCAGTCAAACAGCATATATGCCGAAAAATTATTGATACATATGGTCCAAATATTACTCTAAAAAGAATGTACAATCCAAACACTCTTAGGATATTAATGTAATATTTGCTGATGCTCTTCATTTCAGGTTGGTCTCCCCCTTCTGAGCCAACTACCTTACTTCCCTGCCGAGGCTAGACCAGGCCTTAAACCTATGATCTGCCATCCAGCTTCACACACTGCCCTTATTATGTACACGACGGCTGGCAAATCCCACTTTTTACACACACGCATATTTATGTGCATCAACAAAATGCTGACTTTACAGCCTGTGATATTAATATTATAGAAACAACAAATTAGAGTGTAAACAGTGATTTGGAAATTCTTTCTCAAAGTAGTTTGCTTAAGGCCTAAGATTAATGGGATGGTCGTGTTGCTGACACTTGCATTATGCAAACAGGAAAACACAAGCCTCACTGGCTGGAAATGGAAGAAATCCTCTGTTGGGATTTGTTGGGAAGCAGAAGCGAGAAGATTTATTAAAATCAGAGAGGAAGCACATGAGCATCTGAGTGCACGCCTGTGACTGTGTGGGGGTTTCTGTGTGCATGTGTGGGCCGTGCATGTGTATCAACGTGTGGCAAAACACCAAAATGTTGGTTTACCAATAGAAATGTGAGTTATGGGTCACTCACAAAATCTTACCACATATTAATGTAAAAATTTGTTTTATAGTTACTACTGAACATTTGTATAAAATAATATTTGTAGTGTCTACATCAAATACAGTGCTTAAAAATTACTTTAAAAATGTTTATATTGTAAACATTTGAACATCAATGTACTCATGGAGAAAGAAACTACAGTGGTGCTTAAAAGTTTGCGAAACCTTTAGAATTTTCTACATGTCTGCATAAATATGACCTAAAACATCATCAGAATTTCACACGTCCTAAAAGTACATAAAGAGAACCCAGTAAAACAAATGAGACAAAAATATTATGCTTGGTCATTTATTTATTAAAGAAATTGATCCAATATTAGTGAGTGGAAAAAGTATGTGAACCTCTAGGATTAGCAGTTCATTTGAAATTAGAGTCAGGTGTTTCAATCAATGTGATGACAATCAGATGTGATTGAGAACCCTGTTTTATTTAAAGAACAGGGATCTATCAAAGTCTGTTCTTCACAACACGTTTGTGGAAGTGTATAATGGACCTCAGAAAGAAAGTTGTTGATGTTCATAAGGCTGGAAAAGGTTACAAAACCATCTCTAAAGAGTTTGAACTCCACCAATCCAAAGTCAGACAGATTGTGTACAAATGGAGGAAAGTCAAAACCATTGTTATCCTCCCCAGGAGTGGTCGACCAACAAATATCACTCCAAGAGCAAGGCGTGTAATAGTTGGCGAGGTCACAAAGGACACCATGGTAACTGAATTGAAGGCCTCTCTCACATTGGCTAATGTTAATGTTCATGAGTCCACCATCAGAAGAACACTGAACAACAATGGTGTGCGTGACAGGGTTGTAAGGAGACAGCCACTGCTCTCCAAAAAGAACATTGCTGCTCATCTGTAGTTTGCTAAATATCATGTGGACAAGCCAGAAGGCCATTGGAAGAATGTTTTGTGGAGGGATGAGACAAAAATAGAACTTTTTGGTTTAAAAGAAAAGCGTCATGTTTGTAGAAAGGAAAACACTGCATTCCAGCATAAGAGCCTTATCCCATCTGTGAAACATGGTGGTGGTAGTATCATGGTTTGGGCCTGTTGGGTCATGCAGCAAGACAACGACCCTAAGCACACAAGCCGTTCTACCAAAGAATGGTTAAAGAAGAATAAAGTTAATGTTTTGGAATGGCCAAGTCAAAGTCCTGACCTTAATCCAATGCAAATGCTGTGGACGGACCTGAAGTGAGCAGTTAATGTGAGGAAACCCACCAACATCCCAGAGCTGAAGCTGTTCTGTACGGAGGAATGGGCTAAAATTTCTCCAAGCCGGTGTGCAGGACTGATCAACAGTTACAGAAAATGTTTAGTTGCAGTTATTGCTGCACAGGGGGGTCACACCAGATACCGAAAGCAAAGGTTCACATTTTTTTTGCCACTCACTAATATGTAATATTGGATCATTTTCCTATATACATATACAGTGGTCCTTGAAAGTCTGTGAATACTTTAGATTTTTATTAAATTTCTGCGTGTAAACAAGTATTTCACACAAGCACTAAAATACATAAAGGGAACCAACTAAACAAATCAGACTGAAAATATTAGACTTTATACAATACTATATATATTGTATTGAGGAAAATAGAAACAGCATGTGCAAGCTATTATCTAACTATCAGTATCTCTCATTATTACTGTTCAAATATTATAGCATTAACATGTTCATTTTGATGGGTTTAGATAATACTGATGTTAGATAATGCCACTAATTTCACTTGTAGGTTCAGAATAGTTTTTGGCAGTTTCTCTAATTAAATTAAATCATAGTGAAGTCAGATTTATTTCTATACACTTTTTACAATGGTGCATTGTCTCAAAGCAGTTTTACAATTTTAAATTATCTTCCAATATTTAGGCCCAATCCCAAATTGAGCAAGCCTAGGACGACAGTAGCAAGGAAAAACTCCCTAAGCGTTATAAGGAGGGAACCTTGGGAGGACCAAGTCTCAAAAAGGAACCCAAGCTCCTTGGGTGGTTTAGATGATAAATGTAAGAATGAATGTAGTCAAATAAGTCTGTAGTCATAGTTCAAAAAACAGAAACTAAGTAAATATTAACAGATAAATAAATAAATAATAATTGATTTAAAATAAGTAATTCATCTGTTGGTAGTGACATTTTTCCCTTTTCACTAAATGAATATAAATAATGCAAACTTTTTTTTGTCACAGCATAAATGGTAATGATGTTGAATCAAACTACTCATGATCAGGATTAAATTACAGATTCATTTACAAACATCACAATGTCACTCTTCTCTCATGCCTGATATGTGCTCCCCTGTCAGTTGTTGGTTCCATGATTATGACATAAAACAATTCTTCTTGTTTCACCATGCTGTACTTCTGGCACTATGCATTTGGGTCAGGTGCTGGTATGATTTACACTACTCTAGTCCTTTGTAGCTGTGCTTCCAGTGCTTCTACACATTCTAATTCACTATAACACCACTTGTTAAGCTCTAACTAGGCAAAATGTTCCTCAATATGTTGGAAATGGCTCATACTATAACAGTGCCATATTGAAAGTTCTCAGTACAAAGCATTCAACTGTCCATGTTTGTCTAAGGAACGTGCATGGCCCCATGAGATATCCCAGTTCTTTTGGCTGTGCGGTGGCAAATATATTATTGTCACATAGTAGTAACATAGTAAAATACCATCCAGTAACAGATGTCCCACATAACTGCTTTGTTGCCACACACAATTTGAATAATTTGCTTAACATCTATCGTTATCTCCTGCAGTCAATGACCGAATAGTGACAAGTTCTCCTTTTCACTCTTAGCTGTTGAGATAGTTTACAGTGGTTTGGCACATAATCCAGCTATTTAAATAAAGACTTAGCAAGTCCAAACAAGATTAAATAATGTTTATTTTAGGAAAGATTCCTTGTGGTGGAGAGGAGGAGTAAAGTTATCCTGTGCGAATATATATGGCTGCTGTATATATATATTTTTTGTGTGGTTCAGAGTATCCTGCTTGCCCTGGTTATAAGGCTCCATCCATATAAAATGTATACAGCTGATGCAGACAATTAGATCTCTGGGTTTTCATATATGTAATTTAAATACCAGAGTTGAAAGCAATCAGCACGCGAGAGTCATGTTTTGTGTTGTATCTGATCATCCATAGATCTGACACTGATGCTTTTACTCAGAAGTCACCATCGCACATCCACATATATCTGAGATTAACAATATCAAATATTATCCCAAGCATACCACAGGAAATGCTTAAATAAGTCTTAACCTTATTTTCTCTATCTTTAAGCCAGCCCTATTACCTTAACCTTTGTACACACAAGGGTTTATTATGTGGCCTATCAAAGCCTCAGAGGAATAAACAGATGTTGCTTTTAATAAAATTATAAGTGTGGTGTGTGCTAAAAGGTGTTTGACTGGGACTCTCCTCACTGGGGAATGTGTGGTATGCAGCCATTAGAAGAGGCTTTTCATCATGTTTGATGAAGAACAAAGGCATCTCTCTCTCTCTCTCTCTCTCTCTCTCTCGCTCTCTCTCGCTCTCTCTTTTTTTCCTCCATCAACATTTTTGTCTCTCTCCTCACTGACATTGAGCTAGGGCATATAACAGGCTAAACCACAATAACCTTTCACATAGCTAGTGTCAATTTAGAGTAGCCAATCCATCTAATGGATTTGGAACTGACACATAGACATGGGGAGAACAAGTTAAATTCCACAAGAATTTTCCACACAGAAATAGAGGTGAGGATTAAACTTGCAATACAACTACAATTACAAATTCCATGTTTTAAAGACAGAAGCTTTTTGGGTACGAGGGTGGGGTGCACCGTGTATTATACATCAATTCTCCAAAAGTATGTGGAAATAACTTGTAATTGGTGATCTCTGTTAATTCAGCAACACTCACTGCTAACAGGGTTATACGGTGTGGCAAAAAAGTATTTAGTCAGCCACTGATTGTGCAAGTTCTCCTACTTAGAAAGATGAGAGAGGTCTGTAATTTGCATCATAGGTACACTTCAACTATGAGAGGCAAAATGAGAAAAAAAATCCAGGAAATCACATTGTAGGATTTTTAAAGAATTTAATTGTAAATTATTTTTGAAAGTAAGTATTTGGTCAAAAAATTTGGTTCAACTCAATACTTTGTAACATAACCTTTGTTAGCAATGACAGAGGTCAAACGTTTCCTGTAAGTCTTCACCAGGTTTGCACACACTGTAGTTCTACAATTTTCTTCCTGGTGTTTTTCAACAGCTCTTTGGTCATGGCCATGGTTGAGTTTGGAGTCTGACTGTTTGAGGCTGTGGACAGGTGTCCTTTATACAGATAACGAGGTCAAACAGGTGCCATTAATACAGGTAATGAGTGGAGGATAGAAGAGCTTCTTAAAGAAGTTACAGGTCTGTGAGAGCCAGAAATCTTGCTTGTTTGTGGGTGACCAAATACTTATTTTCCACCATGATTTACAATTAAATTCTTTAAAAATCTTACAATGTGATTTCCTGAATTTTTTTTTTTCTCATTTTGTCTGTCATAGTGTACCTATGATGAAAATTACAGACCTCTCTCATCTTTCTAAGTAGGAGAACTTGCACAATCAGTGGCTGACTAAATACTTTTTTGCCCCACTGTATGAAGCATACAAACGTAGAATCTCCACACACAAACAAGAAAGTATTGGGTTTGAATCCCAGGTGGAGTGACCTGGATACTCACTGCGTGGAGTTTGCATTCCCTCTCCGTGTCCGTGTGGGTTTACGCGGGACCTCCGGTTTCCTCCCACAGTCCAAAGACATTGATTTAATTAATTCAAATAAGGTTAATTGATTATTCTTAATTGGTTCCACCTAAGTGTATATATGACTAGTCTCGACGTAAACTTGTGTATCGATGTAACCTTGTCTGTCACTGAAATAGACATTGGTGCTGGTAGTGACGTTAAACAAACTAAACAAACAAACCACACGCTAACAGTGGCAGTGGAATGGGTTTTATCAATCACCTCAGTATCTCTGATTGTGGAATGTTCATAGGATTGCACCTCTCGAAAGTTCATTTATGGTTCATTATCTGTGAGCCAGGGCTTACTATTCAACATCAGTAACTGATCTCAGAATTTTGTTTCAAAACCATTGGAAATCCAAAGCCTACAAAGCAGCAAGGGATGACAGGTTCCATACTAATTATGTTTTTACACAAATAGATGAATATTTGTGTTCATTCATATATATTCTCTATATATGAATGAATAATGATTAAGTACATTGTTATCAAGGCCACTTACAGTACATTTTGGACTATTGTACAGTTTTATGAAGCCTTGAGTGTGTTTAAATGCACTTAATCAGACTGCAGACTGCAGGAAATCAGATTTGGTCAGTAATTCGTCAGTGAGTATACCTGCACTTGAGTAATCAGATAATGGGAAACCTCTGATTTTACATGACTCAGCCAATAATCTCATAGAAATATGTGACATATACTTCAACCTTTAATATTAAATAATCAAATAATTCATTTTCTCGAGTATGTATACTGCGTCTATATACTGAGTCTTCACAATGTGTTCCATAGCCATTTCGCTGCCTTTAATTCTGTGCCAGGTTTGATTCCAAATTCCTTTAGACTACATATATCTGGCAACCGTGGGGGAACATTCGCGCACATGCGCAGACTGAAAACACAGATTATAATCGGATGACTGGTATGCATGCTATGAGCATTCCGATTTCTAGATGGGAGTATGCTGTATACATGACCACTTGAATAATCAGGTAACTGCAGAAATCTGACTATGATCAGATATTAAGTGCATGTAAATGCACTCACTGTCTCTGACTGTGGAATGTTCATAGGTTTGCACCTCTCCAAGTTCGTTAGCTTTCTGCCGTCATCAGCATTTGTCTTTGAAGATGAATTGGAATGGCAACTGTGAGCCAACCAGTGCCTGATCTGGATCTCCAGTTCCAATTTCCATTGGAAATCCAAAGCCTACAAAACAGCAAGGGAGGACAGACTCCATATTAATCATCATATTTTTAGCTGTCACTTGTCAGAGTCCACAAAATTCTCTATACATGAATGAATATTGATTCAGTACATTGATATCAACAAGATTTTTACAGTACAGTTTAATGACACATTGTAACCTCTCATTCTAGTCTTACATTTTTATCACATTCATGAACCTGTTATCAGTCTAATTATTATTATTAGATATTACCCGTCTGGTTGTTATCAGTTATCTGTCATGTCATGTTTCTGGAGCATAACTTCTTTCTTCCTGAGTTGGTTTATGACCTACCTGAATCTTCATTAACAGATCACCCCATGCATCCAGTAAGGATTACAGGAGAGACTAATGACGTCAATGGGAAGTACTTTTTCAAAGAAGCCACTCAGGGGAAAAAAAACCAGCTGGATCTGTCGGGATGAGCAAAGTATAGAAGGTAAGTCACCCATTTTTTAAAGTCAGAACCACAGAGCAACATATTGAGGTCAATAAGTTAAACCAGCATGTACCAAGCACACTAACGCAGTGTTTCCATTATAGTGAGGGTAAAATGTACCTTTGGATAACAAGTCTTGCTGCTATGACACACAGAAGACCTTTAACACGGTCTTTATTACAGCTCTCTGAACTTAGCTGGTAATTCCCTCCTACTGGTTTAATGATCATATATCTTTGTGTGATCATGGAAACATGAACTTAAGCAGGGTCACTTGCAGATGTTGAGAGATTATCAGTCTTAAACATCAGGTTATGTTAGGGTCTACACCGCTTCTTTTTTTATTTATTTATTTTTTATACTGTCATATCTGCCTGTTGATTCAAACCCACTGTGGCATATTCATAAAGTCCTTGAAATAGTACCTCTCTTCAGCTCATAATTCCATCTACCTTTAATTTGGAGAGAGATGCCTCCCAGGAAGCAAGTCAAATTGGCTCTGTCAGAGCAGGTGTAAGGTTACATGGCTTAGTCTGTTTGAGTTCAATCCAAAATGTCAGCAAGGAGGACGGTAGGATCTAGCTGTCCTGTGTGGGACATGGAAAACAGCGCGCAGGATCAGAAGATCAGAGGGGGAATAGATGAGCCAGGCTTGACCTTGATGATGAAACTATATTCCACTGATCAAAGACATGCATTCCAGGGAGATGCAATCTGCTCATCCTGAAGACACTTCAGAAAGATTCTTAGATGCCCCACAGGCCTCAATATCATCACTTTAGCAGATTTGGGATAGTAAATAGCAGGGCTTGCATTTTCTGTTGTAAAAATTGTGAATTTATTTACATTAAAAAAATTGCACATTTATATGCAGGTTTATATGCAGGTGCATTTATTTTGTCAGGAAAGTTTGAAAAATTATTCATTTGATAAGCATAATTGCACTATTCCCATTGCAGGTTAAGTTCAAATCTGTTGTTTATTACTATAAACGGACTGTTTACATGTTGCTACGTTACTAGCTCATAAATTTTACTGGCATGCCATTAGTAAGGATAAAATTGTACAATGTCCGACCAGCTGATAATATTGATTAAAGTCGCTGGTACATTAACCTAGAGCTGGCTATGAGTCAAGAAAGGCTAATACGCATTTGCTGTACCCTAAACAAACATCATCTAGCCTTGATTTGCACATAGTAAAATCAACAATATCTTAATCCTAGAGTTACTCAATCTAATGTAAGTTATGTTCACTGTGGTGCACTATGCGCTCACTGCTCACTTAAAAGCAAGGGTGTAGGAGTGAGTTTGACATTGTGGGGACACGTGTTAATGCAAAAGCACACCCAATCCCGAAAACTGTTAGTTAACTATAAACCAATTCCACTGTAGCTAAGGCAGTAGAATACTGTATGATTTATTACATGGAGCAACATTTGTGGATTTATAATAAACAACAAATAAAGGCGCAAAATGCTTCGATATCTTTACTTCTGTTTATTATTAGTCTAATCCATTAAAATTATAAACAGGTTATTACAGAGTTCTGATTTCTGATGCCAGAAAACTGGGAGATGAAATTATATATATATATATATATATATTTATATAATATAGTCCTCCCCTCCCTGATCAGTTATGTTAATTGTAAGCTTCAGAAATGTCACAAACATTAACATATTCATCACTAATTTTTTTAAGGACTCACCTCACTCCCATTATCTGCCACTCCTCTATTTGTACTAGTATTCTCCTAATAAGACAATATATGGTATTTAAAATAATATAGTCCTATGCTTGGTTAATGATCGATTATGAAGTTATCTTGTCCTTGTGTGCAAAACCCACTCGGTTCCTATGCCAGTGCTTAAGTATTACCAGATTGGAAGATGCAAAAGCTTTTCAAGCAATTCAACTAGTTCAGCAGGCATAACTCCACCTATAAAAATCCAAAAATCCAAACTTACTTCTGAAAATCCTTAGAGTGATATGCAAAGATTGTTTTCCATTTAAACTGTACCAAAAAGTTATTAATGGTCATAACATTGCTAATCATTCCCATCTTAGATGAGTAATCTGGAGAATGTTTCACCAGCAATAATGGTTCATATCAAGAGAGTTTCAAGGCGATGTTCTTCATGATAGAATTATTTCTGTACTCTTGTCTTCCTTTCTGGCTGATGAGGTACTGGATGGAGATGAGGGTTGTGGAGGCCAATAACATTCCTCCTTTCTTGCAAACCACGTCATTGTGGACCTGGCCCTGTGAATGGAGACACTGCCATTGTGAAACAAGGGAAGGCTTTCCCTGAAGTTTAGCCACACAGCTGAAGATTCTATACAGTAGATTGTCACGGCATATTGTACAATTAAGATTTTCTTTCACAGCACTCGGGTGGTGTAGCAGTTTAATGGTCGCTAGGCCACCAGCGTGGAGACCCTTGTTAGAGTCATCCAGCTGTGTCTCAGGCCTACACAGACACAACTGTCCATGTGTGAGAATTAGAAGGCAGGAACAAGAGATCCTCTCCCAGCCAATGCCACAGTGTCCCCTGTGAACTCTTGGTGACACTGTTAAATATGGCCGACACAGATGGTGAGCATTAAGGTCTGCAGGTTATATAGAGACACTAGCTGGCTTAGAGCCCTTCTAACTCATTGGATTGGTTGTGCAAGTCATGGGGAATGTTGTGACACTGGAGAATTGGCAGACCAAACTTCCATTCACTGGAACCCAGCACAAACTATATAACACAACTCCAGTCTTACCTTCAGAGTTCCTCTGCTCAAGAGTCTGATCATGTTATTCTTTACTCCACTCCAACCAAAGCTTGGCATTGCATATAGTGATTTTAGGCTTGTGCGTGGCTGCTTCGCCCTGGCAACCCAACCCAATGAAGCCAAGAAGTAAAGGCTTTATTATGTTTCTAGCTCTCTCCAGCACGTCCTGAGGAAATGTTTAGTCTGCTTTACTGGTCTGCTTAAATGTGTGCAGCGTGAAACCAAACAGTACCAGAATAGGCAAATGTAAGCTATGATTTTTACAATTAAGACTAATGCTAACCAT
>JAJAGP010005976.1:0-26733 GCA_025084515.1 Ancistrus triradiatus | reverse complement strand
ATGTTAAATAAAACTATATAAAACTATACATATAAATAAAACGTTAAATAAACAACTATAATGCAACTGGAAAAATATTTTTGCACTTTTTATGCACTGTTTATGCACTTTTTATGCTTTAAAATAATTCTGATTACTCATTCCTTAAATTAGAGTACATTGTCTTTTGCTTTTAATATACAGTAATGTGCAAACATCTCCGGCCACCATTAGGGTAACAATGGTATAATGACCATATATAATTATTTCTCAGTCTCTATATTAGAATACAACCAGATAATAGGTGAAATTTGTATGCAGTATTAAAAACTAAGTCAAATCAGAAAAAAACAGCTTTTATGGGCTACAGTGGCAAGTATTTAGTGTGACCTCCTCTTACACTTGAGCATAGCAGCATCTGGCAGTTTCATTGGGAGCCAAGTTAAACCATCTACAGTGTAAATAAGCTTGATCAGGGTTGGTCTTTTACGGAAGGATAGCAGACAAGGAAATACTTTTCAGAAGGGGAACAGGGTGAAAAGGCTAAGATATGCAAAGTTCACAAAGACTGGAATGGAGAACAGTGGAAAAGAGTATTATGGAGCGACAAATCCAAGTTTGAAATTTCCGGATCCAGTCGTTGGCAATATGTCACTTATGATCATTATACGATTGCTAAAACAGCAAATCTAATGATGACCTAAAACTCTTGCAAGTACTGTAAGCTAATTTTTTTATCAGGATTACCAATGAAATTGTCAGGTTATATCATCTATGAAACAATGCATTCTAAATATGAGATTCAAACTTTTACTATCCAGTTCTGGTGATAACATGGAGGTTTTTTAATTCCTAACCCACTGTTTAAACCGGTAGCTAATAAATATAACAAATGGCAATCAAGAAGTTCAATGCAAAGCAAAGTATCCCGTCTTACCCACACTTATTCTGATCAGGGTCCTGAAGGAGGGTCTGGAGAATATCTTGGACTTTACTGGGTGCAAGCAGAGGTACACCAGCATACCAGTCCATCTAAGTGTTCTGTAAATGCACCTGACCTTTGCTTTTGAACCCAAGTCCTCAGACAATGCCATTTGGAATGGCATCTTACCTCTAACAACTAGATATCTCCCTTCACAGTGAACCTGAACTTTGTTTTTAAGCAGTGGTTGATTGTGTACAGCTTGTTTATTTTAGCTTTGAGCATCTAGCACTAGAAGAAATACACTGTGAGACAGGAAAAACATTTTGCTATTTATTTTTATCCTGTTTGATACTCTGTAACCCTGGGGGAATGAACACACATGCAGTAGAACACATGAGTAACTAGACACATGAGGGTAATTACTGTGGAGAGGACTGATGCAGTGTGCAGGTAACATGCCAGGGTTCAATGGTCCCAAAATACTACTGATATCCTTGAGAAGAGGTGGGCATGTGATTTGAAGATGCCAGAATAAGGTAGGAATTTTCCCATAAGAAGGAATGTAAATAGTTCTTCAGCTCTGTAAACAAAATAGTCTATTGTAGCTTCACCATATCTTAAATCAACAAGTCAAAACATGCCTTATTTATTTCTGAAGAATAATAACTCAGAAAAATGTGTATTTTTCTTGTACAAAAATAATTCCAAAAATCTTTAGCCCCCTGTACTTAACTTACAATAGAAAAAGTCTTACTGATAACGGGATATGCGTCCGTGAACATGACCTATGATTGCGCCATCTGGTGTTCAAAAATGGCGTATAAACCAGACCACGGAAATGAACTCGACGAAGCATTTTTGCACCGCGATGCATCGATACATCGTTATGACAGATTAAATGAGCTTCACCAAATTAACATTTACACAAACACATTCTGCCTAAACTATTGACACAAAAAAATTACACAATGATGGATTGGTGTCAAATCCAGGGCACTCTTACATCTGAACCTTGTGTTCTCCCTGTGACCCTGACAGGGACAAATTGAGTTTAAAAGTTATTTTAAAAATTATTTATAAAATATTTCATGCATTAATTAAATACTTAGTCATCCGTGATCCAGACTGGGTGGAGTATGTGAACCTCTGAACTAATGAGGGGTTACAATTAATGACAATTACCTGTCTAAAGTTCCATATAATTGAAGACTTGTAGCACCGATTTATATAGCACCAAATTTAAAAGATTTTAATGCAGTATATGTGCATATGTTAATTTGCATTTGTTAGTAAGATATTATTTTGTGGTGATGTGAATAATAATGGGGAAAGGCACCTAGAGCCGAGGATGTTTTTTCTGGATGTGCAACTGAAAGTGACAGAAATTTTGAGAACAGCTGGAGAAGAAGATGACAGCATTTGGACCCAACTGAAACTTTGAAACTGGAGCTCACTGCCATTCTGATGCAACAGAAGAAGAACTACATTCTCCTCCAAGAGGAATAGAAAACTAGACTAAGAGAGAGAACATAGAGGCAAGGAAGAGACAGCTATGAAGAGAAAGAGAGGGCCTGAGAGAGCTTCAGGAAGAACAGTCATCTGAACATGTGATACAGATAAGGTAATGGCAAGACAGAAGGAAATAAAGCATCACATTCTCAAAGCCATTGATATAGAAAGGAAGAGTGAGATTAAGTGTAAAAAACTTGAGATGGCAATGGGGGATATCAATAAAGAGAAGGGTATGTAACAAGAAATACACATTCCTAGAAAAAGGTAGGCAGAGATGAAAATGAGCAGAAAAAAATGACAAGGTGATAACAGGAGGAGGGTCATGGAGAAGAAATGGAGGCCTAGAGAGGAAAAAAAATGATGGTTAGAGATGAATGGAACAGCACTGGAAGAGCGAACATGGTCAAGGAAGGCAAAAAAGTAGTTGTGCAGTAGGAGAATAGTGGAAAATTACTGATTAGGCAAAAATGTAGCTGAGATGCCATTGAAAGGGATAAGATAGGGAACATGTGCAACACTACTGAAAAGGCAAAAAGCTTTGAAAGGAATACAATATAGAAGTGTAAAGATTATTGAGAAGAAACAGAAAATCAAAAAAGATGGTTGAGAAAACATACAGAGACTGATCAAGAAGCTAGAGAGAGAGGAGAATGAGAGAAACATGAAAGAACAAGATAAACAGAACACAGCCAACAATGTTGTGACATGGCGAGCAATTGTGGCAGAACAAAAAAAACACAAAAAATGACAAAATGTAGTGTGAAGTGGATGTCAAGAAAAAAGCAAGCTTTGACAAAAAAGTACAGCAAATGGAGCAGACACAGAAGCCTCATAACATTTTATCTCTCCTGTACTGGTCAGGCCCCCTTCTTTGGATAGGGGCAATCTGCCAACTTGATTTAAGGACACTGCTGGAACTCAAACCCAGATCACCATGGTAGTCTGCTAGCAAACTGCCTGAATAGCAAGAGGGTAAAGGGAAATAGAGAAAACATTCAACAATACAGCATCACAATACAGAACTCTAAAGGGCACAGAAAGGCTATACACCACCCCACCCGCAATTGCTCTCACATACAGGCTCAAAAGATGGAAGGAACATGAGTGACGTCAGTTATCTCCCACATTTTCGTCCTTGCATGACGTGATAAAAATCACAATAATTGTAAGGATCTGCAGTGCAGGTCATAACAGGAAGAGAAAAGTGGAACAGATAGGATGGATGCTAAAACTAAAAGCTAAAGTTAGATATATTTACAGTGGGGCAAAAAAGTATTTAATCAGCCACTGATTGTGCAAATTCTCCTACTTAAAAAGATGAGAGATTTCTGTAATTTTCATCATAGGTACACTTCAACTATGAGAGACAAAATGAGAAAAAAAAATCAGAAAATCACATTGTAGGATTTTTAAAGAATTTAATTGTAAATCATGGTGGAAAATAAGTATTTGGCCACCCACAAACAAGCAAGACTTCTGGCTCTCACAGACCTGTAACTTCTTCTTTAAGAAGCTGTTCTGTCCTCCACTCGTTACCTGTATTAATGGCACCTGTTTGACCTCATTATCTGTATAATAGAAACCTGTCCACAGCCTCAAACAGTCAGACTACAAACACAACCATGGCCAAGACCAAAGAGCTGTCGAAGGACACCAAGAAAAAAAGTGTAGACCTGGACCAGGCTGGGAAGAGTGAATCTACAATAGGGAAGCAGGCTGGTGTGAATAAAACAACTGTTGGAGCAACGCAAGATCTCATCCCGTGGGGTCAAAATGATCATGAGAACGGTGAGTAAAAATCCCAGAACTACACGGAGGGACCTGATGAATGACCTGCAGAGAGCTAGAACTAAAGTAACAAAGGCTACCATCAGTAACACAATACGCCGAGAGGGACTCAGATCCTGCAGTGCCAGCCGTGTCCCCCTGCTTAAGCCAGTACATGTCCAGGCCCATCTGAAGTTTGCCAGAGAGGATATGGATGAACCAGAAGTGGATTGGGAGAATATCATGTGGTCAGATAAAACCAAATAGAACTTTTTGGAAAAACTCAACTCATCGTGTTTGGAGGAAGAAGAATGCTGTGTTGCATCCCAAAAACACCATACTTACTGTGAAGCATGGGGGTGGAAACATCATGCTTTGGGGCTGTTTTTCTGCAAAGGGGACAGGACAACTGATCCGTGTTAAGGGAAGAAGGAACGGGGCCATGTATTGTGAGATTTTAAGCCAAAACCTCCTTCCATCACTGATTCTCTGCCTAGGATTGGTAGCCACCTTGAGATCTGTGCTGCCAGATAAGCACTGGTCCACACACAATGCTGAACTTGAAAATTGACTATCGCTTTACCATGTTTTTTTGGCAGAAAGAAGGCTGTGGGTGATTTCTGTGGTGTCTCTACCAAGATTTGCGGTGGCATGGTGGCTTGGTGGGTAGCACCTCCGCCTCACATCAAGAAGGTCCTGGGTTCAGTTCTAGGATGAAGCAGCCTGGGTCCTTTCTGTGTGGAGTCTGCATGTCCTCCCTGTGTTTGTGTGGGTTTACACCAGATAATCCTCCCACAGTCCAAAGACATGCATGTTAGGTTAACTGATTATGCTAAATTGTCATTGACTTGAGTGTATACATATACTGTTTATGACTAGTATTGATGTAACCTTGTGTATAGGTGTAACTATGTGTATGTTGCTGAAATGGCCACTGATGCTGATAGCAATGTTAAATAACCAAATAAATAAACTCTACCATGATTTTGCCAAGGTGGAGTGGTGGATCCATGGTGGATTCATAGTGTACATGTAGTTACAATAAGATACCTTAGCAGTTAAAAGCAGAACCATGGTTAACTATACAATAACCATAGTTACTAAGTAGTTTATAGTTAGTTAAAGATATATTATGCTGACTATATGAGTGCTATGGACCTGCCATGGTTTGGGTATATGGTACTTTTGGTGAAATAATGAAAGAATTAAATTATATGGTTAACAATGTGTGCTTATGTCACAGCGGTAATACTAATTTTAAAGTTGACAACTTTTGGTTAATTAAAAATAGCTAATTAACATTGTCCTGCTTCAATAATACTGGTTTCAAGAACTGTTTTTTTATGTCATAGCTGATGGTCCCGAACCAAAGTAGGGGATAGTGGGGACAGTTAGGAATGAGCTACAGTGCTGATATTCATAGAGCACATGCTCAGTTAGTCCCTCCTCATTGCTGGAGCCACATATGACTATTTCTTATACAAAAAGTACTTATCATGATGAAAAAGTAATTTTTTTAATGATCACAGTTTTTGTCATACAGTCCAAACTGTTTGCTTGAAGCACTGTGATGTTATATCAATTTAATCTGTGTCCTTAGCTTTCAACAGGCATAGTTAGCATATGTCAAAGCTATTGTGTCCAGCTAGCATAGCAAGTTTTATAATGGCTGTCAGTGTAGGGACAGTTACACCTTGTTTCAACTTATGACAACATTAATGTAAAATGTTGCATTTACATTAATTATAAAATTGTGAATTTTATTGAGTAATCTAGAATACCTTTCAATAGTCACCTACAAACTTCAGACGATCTATTTTATGGTTATTCTAACGCAGTAATCTATCACAAATGTTTACAGAAGGATTATTACATTTCAGTGTCTAGTCTAAATGAATTGTGTGAATTATAATGAAATAGTGCAACACTGGTTATTTTCCCCTTTAAACAGTTAACACGCTTGATGTAAGTTGTAAGGAAGTATGTTCCTTACTAAACTGAAAATGCGACAATCTGGGGACCAAGACAACGGAAGTTAAAGCTTTTTAAATGTGTAACTTGTGTTGTATCTAAATTGTCCAATACTGCCACCAAGTGGCTGCTGCACTCATTGCACTAATACTATTAACAGTGACAGCACAGAATATAAATCAGCCGCTTGACAGAGGACAGCAACGCGGCATGACCGATTATAAACCGATCACCCCCATATAATTAAAATCACTGCCAGGTGAAATAAATATCATTGGCAGTGTAATGCTCAGCTAGGAAACCATCTCTCCTGACATTCATGTGGATGTCACTTTTACACGTACCGCCTACCTAAACATTGTGTAAATTAAATAAACGTCATGGCAGCGGTACTCTCTCATGGCAGTGGCCTCTTTCAGCAGATTAAACTGCAAAAACGGTTCTGAAATGTGTTGACTTGCCTCTAAATTCCCCAGATCCCAATCCAAGTCCGATCCATGGAGGTTCCACCTCACATCTTACAAGAGTTAAAGGATCTGCTGCTTACGTCTAAGTGCCAGATACGACAGGACACCTTCAGAGGTCTTGAGGCAAAAGTGGGGCATACACATTATTAGGCAGGTGGTTTTAATGCTATGGTTGATTGGTGCTGAATTCACACTGCTCTAGGGGCATTTCAGAATTGAAAGGATGTAAGACAATTCATTAGTTCTTATAACTAGAAGCATTCTAAAACATGATGCAACGATTTGTGTGAGCACAGGATTGCACCATGTCTGGACTTTATGCTCACACTCCTCACAAAAGGATATTACATTAAATTTCACTTTCCCATTTTATTTCTACTGAAAATTAAAAATCATTGTCTGGGAAAAACAACACATTCTAATGTTTTACACTTGTAGCACTGAAACTTACACTTATAGCACTGAAACTGCTACAATCTTTTAAATAAATTGTAAATGTGTATATGCACATACATATACACTCAGTAGCAGTAGCAATGGGAAATGAATTAACAAGTCAATGGGTATTGTTACTCTGCTTCTGTTTCAGGCTGTAAGACATTTAAGTCAGAAATATCTAGAATTAATGACGGTCGCGGTTAAGATATAGATGAGTTTAATTAATTTGATTTTCCAGTCTGTAGCACCATCTAGCGTTCATGTGCCAAACTGCAGCCTTCTTTAACAGCAGTCGTTAAATTGTCTTTGGAGGCTGGTATGCTGGACAATTGGCAAGACCATACGAGTTCCGTGTTTCATATTGGTTCATGTTCATTGTTCATATTAGTTTATGCTGGTTAGTGCTGGTCGGGTGATGGTTTAGCTGGTGAACTCAGATGGTTTTGCTGGTAAAGCTGGTTGACACGTTTTTTTTAGTAGCATGGATCATATAATGAGAAACTTTTCAAGAACTCATGATCTTGTTATTACTATTTTTTTTTCCATGTTACGCATTTATTTTAGATTACTATTTTGAATTTCCCATAGTTCACAAAACACTGTATTTTTGAATCATTGTTGACTGTAGTCTTTTATAGTCAGTCAGTACTGCATTTGTTGTCCCTTTAATTGCTTGCATATTAAGGGAATGGCATTAGCTACTTTGTGACAACTATGGTTAATGACGTCAAAATACTTGAGAGCTGTCAGATCTCTATGTACACAGACACGGCATATAGGCTATTCAATGGTTAGCTTGCTGGAACAGCAGTGTTGCCGTGTAAGCCAAACAAAGACTCTAACAAATATGGCCTAGATCAAGACAAGTTCTGAGGCCCAGACCAAAACTAGTGGTGAAGTCCAGTCCAAGACTCAATGTGCTGAGACAGAGACTGAGACTGTGAAACCTAGACCAAGACTGTGACCACTGAAACCAAGAACAAAATTTTAGACCAAGGCATCATGGGTAATATGTATACTGTAGTCACCTAATATGAATATTTGGATTAAACTTTGCATGAGAATTTAACTTCTTTTCAGTCACAGTTATAAAGATTGACTAATACTGTGCAATACAATATCCCAATATAATAGCAATTCCTTTCCACTACTGCGAAATACAGTGGTACCTCGATTCTCGTCGTTAATTCGTTCCAGTAGGCTTGTTGAGAATTTTTCCCATAAGGAATAATGTAAATTGAATTAATCCCTTCCAGACCCTCGTGAAATCCACACTGTATAAGGCATTATATGCATTAATGGAGTTGTATTGTACAGGTGCTCCCTGATTTACGATGAAGATATTTTCTGACAAACCCCTCATAAGTTTAATATAGTCTATGCTGTATCATAGCAGAGGCTCTGACTCATTAACACTTACATTAACACTTACGTTAACCTACAGTTGGCAAAAATCATTAACACAAAGGTTATTTTTAATAAAGTGTTGAAAAATCTCTGTAGTTTAGTGAGTAATGGATTGAAGGTGAAAAGTATAAGCAAAACACTTATTCTATTGGTGAAATCAGGGTGCTAGCATAATTGCTAATGCTAACTGCTCAGCCTGAAAGCCAAGACGACTCAGTCCTTTCGGTTGGCTGTCATTACTAAGAATTTTAGGAGTCATGGAGACTTATTTGCACAGTACTGTAGATGTAAAATTAAAGAGCAATATGATGGAGATCTTTACTGAACAAGGGCTATTGTGAATCTGAATCTAAATTTGGCTAAAACAAATTGGACGGCTCGACTCACACAAGTTTAAGGAAGTGCGTCGTGTACCGAGCAAACAATGGGAACCGAGACAAATTTTTCTAGCTAAAAGAGAACCAAATTGGATGAGTTCTGAGGTGATTGATAAACGAGATACCACTATATAATAATTATAGATTACGCAATAAATGCTATAAATAAACACAACGCAAGAAAAATAAAGAAGAAAAATAATAAACCTTACAGACATACAAATACACCCATTATAATGACAGCAGCTACATTTTATATACATGTATGTGCACAGGTTGGAAAATTGGGAGACAAAATTCGAGAGGGAACACTGAGATGGTTTGGACATGTGCAGAGGAGGGATAGTGGATATATTGGTAGGAGGATGTTGGAGATGGAGCTGCCTGGTTATATGCAGGGAGTTGGGGTGAGAGTAGAGGACGTGGAGGACAGGGTGAGGTGGAAACGTTTAACTCGCTGTGGTGACCCCTGATAAAGGGAGAAGCCGAAAGAAGAAGAAGAAGAAGAAGAAGATGTGCCAATTAACATCCATCTGAAACCATGTCCTTTTGCTCTAACCACCAAGGTCTTGAAAATTATAATAATACATACTTATTTGTAACAAGCTGTTAATGCCGTTTGTAAGTGTCTGTGCCTGTCCTATTGTAAGTAGTACTCCTTTGTTTATCCCCCCACTACCTATATATTCTCTTTAGCCTATAACTATATAAACTGTTTCACATTCACTTGTTGAGTCTTCGTTTCATCTGACTGATCTTCTGTGTCGTTTGTAATACTGTATATCAGTGCACTTTTGACTTCCATCAAACAAAAGTATCAGGTCCACCATACCATCCTCTTAAGTGTTACAGCTTTCCTCTACACAGGGTTGCAACAGTACATTATGTATTTTCTATACATGTTGTGAATTTCCATAAATTAAAATTTCAGTGGCATTAGTGATACTGTGTGACAGATGTCATCATTTTTCTTGTGAAAATACCTTTTATATTTATATTACAGTAGCATAAAAAGACTATGTGACTATGGACGGGGTGGTGCCTAACTGCACCACGCAGTCTGCTTTAACATTGTCGAACATGTGTATTGAGAGCTATTAAACTGTTTGTTGATTTAAACCAATTTCCATAAAGCATAATTCAGTATGTTTTAAGGTAATTATTAGGAAATCTAATATGACACTGATGTAGGCAATATGTGAGCCACTTTATATGTAATGTAATCAAGTAATACTTGCTATATAAAGTACACACAAAGAGAGATTATGAATAAAAACCTTTTGCTTTCCTTTTTATTCTGACTGAATGTCATGAATGTCTTATCTTCCTTTTTTCAACTTTGTTTACTTTGATAATACCAGCAACCATCAAAACTGCAACAATGACAGCCATGATTACAGAAAGCAATAGTAAATAAATTAATGATATTTACTGACAGATGGGTGATTAGGAGGATGAGTGAAGAGGAAAGACGATGACATTGTGATTTATGTGTGCCAAAAACCTTTCAAAGGCACCAAAAACCCTTCACCACACGCCACATCAGACAGAGAAAGATTTTCGGGAAGCACTATGTAAATGAGACGTATTATTGGAGCTGAAGTTCATTAAGAATCCAAACAGACTAATAGATGTTCAGGTAGCAAAGCTGGAGTTCAATCGTTTCTCTCTCTCTCTTACCCTTTCTCCATCAGCCAACCTTCTCATCTGGTCTTAGATCAAAAGATCAAAAGGTTATGCACAACAAAGATTGGCCTCATTACGAAAAAGGCCTCGACTTCTGTACCACACGCATCCACTTTTCACCGTCGCTCCTGTTCTGAGTGGTCAGAATGGAAACACCTGCAAAGTCCATGGCCAATGAATTGCGCGTCTTTAATGTTTTTCTTTTTTGGTCAGTTCAAGCAAAGTGTGTATGCCTTCTGATTTTACACACCAATAAAGGACTTTGATGTGCCTTCCCCACACACACACACACACACACACACACACACACACACACACACACACACACACACACACACAGTGGTTCAGTTCAAAGAGGTGATAGAGGTGGCTCTTTACTTTCAAGTTATTAGATCTCCGAACCATTTGTAGTGATGGAGTTTGACTGAAATGTGCAGTTTATTAACTTTATAATAGGGACACTATTTGAGGGAGGAAGAAGGCGATTGCTAGTTTCGCCTTTCAGCTTAGCAGCAGGAGGCAAGAACGGCTTTGATCTCAATCACTGCTAAATGTCTTTTGTGAACCGATAGGAGCTGGTTGCACCGGGGCCACATCAATTATTAACTCTCATCTTCATATGGCGAAAATGATGGATGGGCCTTTCTGCATCCTCTTCCTAATGACGCTGCTAAACTACAAGTACTCCTCCCTCTTCTTGATGTGAGGCACACTGTGTCTCACAGCAATGATAAAGGCTGGAGGATTACATAAATGGATTCTTATTTATATCCCTGGTTATTACTGATAAATGTAATAAGGCTGACGCACTGCTATTTACCTGCGTTGAGCACGTTGTTGTCATCGGACATGTTTTGGGGGACTATAGCCCCTGAAAATGTTCTCAAGCTACCACAAATAAATACACATTATTAGTTTACATCATTAATAGTATTTCTTATTTATCCTCTTATTCAACTGTGCTAGCTCTCTCCATCTTCACAATGTAATGAAATTTAATGCATTAGGACCTGGGGAAGGTGCTGCTGCCCCATAACATCCCTGAAACCTGAAAGCTTTACCAAAATATGCAACACTCTGGGTCTCATTCATGAACCTTTGTAAAAATCGTAAATTACGCGTAAAATGGACCTTCCCAAAAACTGTCTACCAGATTCACAACAGGAAGTAAACAACAGATTTATTAGTAGAATGTGCATATGTCAATGAATATCAATCGTTTGCAAATTAGTCATGTCTGTACTTTCCTTTATAATTACCATACAATTACCATAATCCACACCCACAAATAACAAATTACCACCGTATAATAAAGCTTCTGGTCTGGGAAACCATTGCAAAAATCCTCCAAAATGTCTCAGAATAACCAAAAGAATATATTCAGATATGAAATTTGTATTGAATGAAGTGGGTTCAAATACTTTTTTGTTTTTTATGACAACTTTTATTTTCCAGGTATTTCGGATCATAAAAAAGCAAATTACATGTGCTGTAAATGTACTGTAAATGAGATTGAGGAAATGGTTAGAATCTAAAAAACATACCAACACACAGCAGAATGGTCAAACAGGAGGCTCCATTATCAAGCCTGTCAGTAGTATTACTGGTGAAACCTCTTTGTCAGGTATTACTCCTGGTGGTGACAGTGATTTGCAGCTGAACATAAATCTGATGATCTGAATCTGAAAGAGCATTTCTGGTCAAGCTTCTTTAGACAGTAGAAGGGCCAGCTATGCATCCCAATGAAGCTGCCAGATGCTGCTACTGCTCAAGTGTAAGGGGAGAACACACTAAATATTCGCCACTGTAGCCTATAGAAGCTGTTTTTTCTGATTTCCTGTATATTTTGTTTGCATTCTAACAAATAGATTGGAAAATAATTATATATGGTCATTATATCGTTACTTAAACAATCTAATGGCAGTCTAAGACTTTCGCACAATACAGTACTGCACTTTGACCATTCTAAAATGCTCTAAGTCAAACTGAGTGTGTATGAGTGAGTGATCCCTTGTAATGGTCTGGCGCCCTCTCCAGAGTGTAATCCTGCTTTGCACTCAACGTTTGGTTTTTGGATCACTGCAGCCCTACTCAGGAAAAAGTCCTCACTAAAGCCAAATGAATAAATATGTTCTTCACCGTGCCAGTAGGTTTACAAGAAATGTGTTTTCACTGGCAATTCTAGTCCATTGGGTTGGAATCTTGCAAAGGAATCTCACAGTGTTGATACGTATGTCATAAATTAATAGTAAGGATATAGTGGAGTGGAATAAATTAAAAAGTGACAAGTGTGTTATCTACTATTATAATTAAAGTCTAAGTGGGGAAGCAATTATAGCAATTAACAATTAAATGTTTGTGACTGTTGGAAATGTTCCATTGTATGCAGTGGTCCTAAAAGTAGGTAGAGAACCCAATTAAACAAATGAGACAAAAATTATACTTGGTTATTTTTTATTGAGGAAAATGATCCAATATTACATATATGTGGCAAAAGTATGTGAACCGTTGTTTCAATATATATAGTTTGACCCCCAGAAAAAAAATGCAACTAAACGTTTCCGTAACCATTGATCAGTCCGGAAAATTGCCTTGGAAGAATTTTAGTCCATTCCCCCATACAGGAAAAGAAACAATCATGGATCATGGATCATGGATCTGGGTCAGTGAAATATGATGCAGACCATGGGTGTCCCCATCACAGTGACCTAACAACAGACCAATATCCTCCTCTACATAACTTTGCGCTATACGTTGGAGCAGCTGGTTTTCTTGTGTTTATGTTGCTTTGGAAATTTGGAATTTGGGCTTGAGCTTGTGGGCCACTGTTTTACAGCTAAACTGTTATTTCTTGCCAACATTCAGAATAAAAGGACTTCCAGTTGACTGGGGGTATGGCAGCATATGACCACACAGAAAAGAACAGTAATTTTGCTGGGCATAAACTCTTGATCTTAAACCAGTTCCCCTCTATGTGATCTGTTCCTCAGCACTCTGTGTGAATGCGTCTGCTTTGTCTAAGACCACCCTCAGTCAGGGGTGTCCTACTGGGAATGAGGAAGACTCTCCAACATGGAGTTCCTCTCTCTCTCTTTCTCGCACACACAGAGCGAATGCCATTTCAGAATTTTAAAGTGCTTCAGGCAAGTGGCCATTATGCCCTATTGACAACCATGTGGGTGTTTGGTTTGATCAGCTGGACACTGGTCAACTCATCATATGTCAGTCCACATTGTTGACTCAATCAAGCTGTTGACTTAGCAGCCACTGTAGGGTTTACACAAGTAGGGGGTGTACAGAGTAGATGATTTTCGTAAGAGATTGAGGAATTCAGCCTTTCACTTAGTCTATCAATGGGACAGTCAAAGGACTGATCAGATATGATTTGTGTTTGATTATTTTAGTGCAACAGTTACTCTGACATCAGTCACATTCCTTTCTGACTTTACCATCCACCATGCTACCACCCTAGGACACAGTCCCAACACATAACAGTTCCTGTTTGGTTACAATAAACTTCTCTTTCTATTGTCCCATTGTGTCAGAGACACAATCTGAGACATAGGACCTTTCTGATAGCTATTACTCCAACTTAGAAGGTCAGCGCCAGAGCCTCAGGGGTCTGCAAGGGTCTCTGTCAGTGAACTGAGTGAAAAAGCTCCCACATTTGCTTTGAAAAGCTGCTCTCCCATCAAAAAGCAGGATTAGATTCCACATTGTGAGTTCCCATGGAACAAACAGGGGGTGAGAGCTGGGATTTCTGGGTTAGCCCTCCCCTCCTCCAAATACCCCAAAGGGTTTCAGAGTGAAGGGTACACAGAGAGGCAGCCTTGCTGGGTCTTGGGAGAAAGAGTTGCTACTCCACATTAGAGGGAAAACGCTAATACAGTGCAACTATTAAAACATCGCTCTCACACCCCCATACAAACACATACTCTCCCTTATTTAGTCACTTTCTCTCTTTGCCTTTTCTTTATTTCTTGGCTGTATGCAGGAAGGGAGATTGTTCTTCACCTCTGATCCAGATGTGTTGGGTTTCATGTGGAGTCAAGTCAGATTGTTATGACAAAACACAAACATCTAAGAAATAAATCACGGATTTAAAAATAATTCTGTGGGGGGTGGGAGTTTGTGCTCAAATGTACATTTGGCATCAATGTGAGGTAATCAGCTTCAAAGCTGCCTTTGGTTCTAAAGACTTAATTAGGTTCTGACAGACCAGATGAGACATTTTTGTGTCAGATGTCTTTTCGGTTTTTAAATCATTATTCCCACTGAGAAAATGGCAGGGAGCACAAGGAGAGATGGGAGGTAGTTGGTATGAAAGCAAAGGGGCAAGTGTACACAACACAGGGGGTATAAGAGTTGCCAGGGGGTCTTTGAAACCACCCTTGATTGACAGTACCCACAGATCATGTGGTCCATTCCAGCATCCAATCAGCATGAGCCCTTGATTCATTAAAACTTGGGTCATCAAGCAGCAGGACCTCTGAAAATCTCAAAGCAGGCCATGGGGAGGGGGAGGAAAAGTGAAAGACTGTTTGGACCTGCATCTCATTACTTGACCAGGAGATTTGGTTGAACTCTTCGTCTCTGCTGGACTGGAGACTTTCCTTTTGGCCAGAAGATGAAAGGCAGGACAAGAAAAAAAGCTTAGATAGTTAGTAGTAACAAATGGGAATCTTTGAGTCTGATGCTGGATGTTGATAAGAAGTTACTGTCTTCTGTAAAGTCAGCAGGGGAAAGAGATTCACAGTTTCCATTAAAACGAAGAACAGTCATTAGATTTATTAAGCCCTTCTTGATAATAACATTTTTTTTTGCCTTGGCTGCTCCTATGGAGGCAAGTTGAGGCTTTTAGCTGCACATGCGCAGGATGGAGGAACAATAAATAGATATATTTAGCATACAAACATGTGCACTGTCACTCTCTTTATTCTATGACTAACACATTCATGCACACCTGTACAGGATTAGCTGTGCTTTACCAGCGGTCTGAGCCATCCCTTTTAAACCCCCCCTCTCTCTTACTCACCAGCTCTCTCTGGTTTGATCCTCAGTACTAAAGTTTCCCACATTCACTCTAGACTGGCCTGCTGAGACTTCCCTATTTGACTGATACACATACACCATCCCTTCTTTCTTTCTCATGGCTGTTTCTTGAAATGCTTACATGTGGTTAACAGCCAGAACCCCAATGGAAGCGTTACAGAAATGAGATACATTGTGATGTCAATTGTCTTACATCTATTTATTTGATTTGATTTCCATCCAACAGCACTTGGCGGGGCACAGCATTCTGTCATGGCAGAGTTTCATTTTGAATTCACTGCGGCATTAGATGCACTGAGTTGCAGTTTTATTAGTCACTAGATTGGTACACCAAAGAAACTGCCAACCAGGGTTGTCACTAGAGATTTATGAAAAGGGTTATGAACTAAGCTTTGACTAAGGTGGTCTAGAGGTCCCATAATAGAATAAAAAAAAAATTGCATTATAAAACTGACATAAAATTAAGAACATACAACTATTGTGGAGAAATTGCCTCATAGCAGCAAATTTCTTTGGTTAGATGTGCCATCTAGTTTGCTTGTATTAGGTACATATATGACTTAATTACTATGCACTATCCACTAGCAAGAGGTACAAGAGATACAAATAATGTTACTGCAGTAGCAAGTCCTAAATACACCACTCAAATACTGAGAATATAGACTGGTACAATCAAATCTGCATGTGTTCTGTAGCCGTGTTCAAATTGACTATCTAATTTAATCTTTAATTAGTTTGCTCTTATTTTGTTAGCAGATTAAATCTTTTCTTAAATCCAGTAAATACATCAAATAACTTTAATTATAAGAAAGCAATTTCTAGATATATTTACATTTTTACCTTTCCTGCATATAATAACAAGTATTTTTATTTAATCAAATGCCAATTAAACTTTAAATAAAACTTAAAATGTTTTATTTAAACTGTAAAAATCCTCTCATGTCATTGGAATTGGGGGGCCTGCTGCCTTTACAAAAACGTTTTGTATATCTATCTACAGGTAGAAGAATAATATTGAGTTATGGTGAACTATTAACTTGTTATAAACAGTTATTTGTAAAATATACAGTCAGAAAATCGAGAGAACAAGCCATCCATTAATTTCCTGCCCTAAATACTGCAATGTTTAAATTAAACTCTTTAATTGGCTTTTTCAGTAGGCTAACTTGACATTTGATACTCATCAGGTTTCCTCTGCTAACATAATGACATTCCGCTAGTGCATCAATGAGATTTAATTTTGGTTAATTAATGTTTGTAACAGACATTCAAATAACGTATTTACTGTATTTTGATTTTAAATTATACTTGTAATGTTGTGTATTTTAGTAAAGCGACGTTTTAGAGATGATATGGGTCAGCTCCCCCTGGTCCTAGTGAGTCAAATTTCATTACATTATGAATATGGAGACAGATAGCACAGTTCTCTCACATAAGAGAGAATAAATAATAACATATATAGACAAATTAAACTAATAATGCATGTTTATTTGGGGAGAGGGGTACAGAACATTTCTGGGGAGGCTATAGCTCCCTAAAACAGGTCTAACAACGTCCATGCTGCCAACCCTAATATATACAGTATACACTACATTGCCAAATGGATGTGGCAACCTGAACAAGGCATCATGTCATCTCATTAATTTTCTTCGCTGCTGTAACAGTGAGTGGGTAGACCTTACTGGGTAGGTCACAAGCATTAGTGTGTTTGGGTGATATGACCTTCAGTTAATCACAAAAGGTGTTCAATATGGTTGAGGTCAGGGCTTTATGCAGGCCAGTTAAGTTCTTCCACACCATCTCAACAAAAGAACAAGAACAGGAAACTTTTTCAAAGGTTTGCCGAAGCTGGAAGCCCACCGTTCTCTAGAATGTATAAGATTTCTGAGGTCCAAATCACAAAACCTCATGGAAAAAAATCCCAAACCATAATGCTTCCTCCTCCAAACTTTCCAGCTGGCAAAATGACAGCTTAATCTGTCAAGATGATATATCCACTGTTGCAGAGTTCAACAGAGGCGTGCTTTACATCATTACAGCCAATGCTTGGCATTGTACACAGTTATTTTAATCCCTGCATTTCCTTTCACAGAATTCCTTCCAGAGGCACGTAGAGAGTGTAACATCTGAGAACATCTGAGGCTTTACTTTTTTCGATGTTCCTGTGAGCTTAGGGGGGGGGGACACAGGTGTCTCAGGGGTTGTTATCATTGTGGCCTCAAAGTAAGAAGGTCCTAGGTTCAATCCCACGGTGGAGAGACTTGGGTCCTTTCTGTGTGGAGTCTGCATGCCCTCCCTGTGTCCCATCCGGGTACTCCGGTTCCTCCCCACAGTCCAAAGACATGCATTAGGTAATTGATTACACTAAACTGGCCTCCAACCTGAGTATATATGTAACTGGTTTTGATATGACCTTACGTGTTGATGTGAACCTTGTGTCTGCCATTGAATGGCCATTGATGCTGAAGAGTGATGTTTAAATAAACAAAAAACAAATTATGAGCTTCTGTGACTTTCTCAAGTTGTGGCTGAGTTGTTGTGTGTTGCTCTTAGATATTTCCAATTTAATAGCACTTAAAGTTAGTTATCTTTGTTGGAAAAGGGTTATAGGCCGTTCAGTGCAACCCATTTTGTGTCATTGTTGGTCTATGAATGTTGTGTATATCTGTATGCCTGATTTTGTTATCAATGGGTCTGACTAAAATAAACATATCAACCATTTGGAAATGGTATATACATGCTTTTTGAGCATGTATGTGAAGAATATACACAGAGTCACCAGTTTACAAGGTATACCAATGTAACTTACATACAACTTACAGTAAACATAAGTTGATAGAACTGTGTTGCTTCTGGATACAGGGTCAAATGATCCAGCTGATCCATGTATGGCATGTCCAGTAGGTACAAGATCTACAGTATCAACATGCATCCTGACAGCAAGAGAAGCACAAAGACAGCAAGCGCACTTTGTATCAATTGCATTGTGTTTGTGTCTTGCTGTCAATCAGATATGGCATAATGGTATGGAACTGGCACAGACATGAAAGAGACATGAAACTGAAAGGAATATGGCATCTGGGACAGAAGATGAGAGAGACAGAATGAGTGAGGGGGGGAGAAAGGGCAGAAAGTAGAAGATCACAAATCACGCTACAAGGGATAAGAGGAGAGGGGGAGTGAAAAGTAGGAGAGGGAAGAAAGACGAGTGGTGAGGAGCAGGAAAGGGGAACAGCAAAGTGAAGAGAGGTAGAAAAAAGGAATTAGGACAGAGAATAGAACTGATTTGGAGTTAAAAAAGAAGTAAGAATAAAGATGGCACACATGAGGGATGTCAGATATAAGAAGATTGTGTGTACTTTCTTGTCTGTTTCTGACTGAGATAGAGGCTTAAGTCATCTAAGACTAACTCTTATTTCATTCCCAGCTATTCTGTGTGGTGATATTATGAAGAAAATACAATAGCTGGAACCAGTGATTAGCATTAGCTCCTGTTTGATTCAACTAGATTTGCTTAGTAGTCAATTGTCCACAAGAAGGTATGGGTCCCGAGTACTGCATTTTATGGGGTTCTTACTTTCTTTCTGGGAACTAATTTTAGCCAAGGACATGAGTCACAAACTCCATTTCTTACACTTCTAGAAACATGGCTGGTGGCACTATAAGATAATAAATGGAAATTCTTGTTGGAATATGTCTAGTTGATTTATCTGGGTAAACAATCCAGTGAATAGCTGATTGTTAGCTGTAACAATCCAGTGAATAGCCGTAGCAAATGCCACATAATGCACGTTGCTACAGCTATTCACAAATTCATACCAGCCATTCCTGACATACCAAGACATGAGCGAAAAAGGAAAATCTTTTGTACAGGTAACTTCCTCAGTCATAATTCAGAAATATACTTGCATATTAGTAAGCAAGATGGATCTGTTTTTGCATGCCCTCCCAAAAATAGACTTTCATGATGCAATTGTGGTGGTATTATAAGAACTTATTCGAATATTAGCCTTAGCCATTATTCATTTCATTGAGGTTTGCTTACTGCTGCTTTGCTTTCTTCTCTGCATCGCATCATGTTATTGCTTAATATGTTTGCCACAATCTCTTCATTGTCCTGGTTATAATTGTGTTTACCACTTATTTTCTCATTTGGCCATGACGAGGATTGTTTATATCCCATGCACATTACAAAGCTTTTGTGTCCCAGACTTGTGTCTAGTTCCTGGTTAACCGTAAGTTTTGTTTACTATTTCAAATATGGATTACAGTATACTGTGATCACTCGATCTGCCTGTTCCTTGCTGTGGATTGTAACTCTGATTCATGGAAATGTCCATTAAAGCCTTCACATTTCCAAAAATTCTCTCAAGTAGGCTTCAAAACGATGGATGTACCACACTTCTAGGATGGTCCCAAAGCTAATAAGTAGCAAATAAACAAATCGTAAAAACGATAAATACAAAAAATGCAGTTTAAAAGCTGAATATCCTGGCTTCGTGAAGCATACCTGAAACAAAAGCATATGCTATTCAAGATCATGTAGAGAAAAATATGGAGTCACCTGTACTTTGCATTTCTAAAACAAATTCCAGCACACATCAAAATATGTAAATTAGACTACAGTTAAAAGGGAGTGCTTACAGACCTGCTGGACTTGGCATAGTTAAAGAATACATGGTCTCAACAAGAGAGTTGTCAGTTGGTACAAAGGATTATAAAACTTCTTCAAGAAGGAAATCATACAAGCAGTGTGGCAAAAGATGATGTTTTTTTGCTAGGCAGCTGCTCTGACATCCCTAGTTTGATCCCAACCTTGAACTTCACCTTTGTGGAGTTTGCATCTCTATGTCCTTGTGTGTTTACTCCGGTGTCCTCTCACATTCCAAATACATGTGTTAGGTTAACTGGTCACTCTAAATTGACCCATGACTAGTGTGTTGATTTTACCTTGTTTCTGTCATTACTATAGAATTGATGCTGATGCAACATTAAATAAAACTAATAAACAAACAAACTAGTCAGTTGTGTCTATTATTCTATAAAATGTTGTATATCTATAAAAGTTGGTAAAAATATGAACAAACCAGGTTTGTTATAAAAGGAAATAATAGAACATATACAACAATCCAAATGAAAAACAGAAACAAATTTTGTCTTCAGGAAAGGCAGATCAACTCAGTGTCATGACCAGCAAGAGGTCCGGATCTGAATCTGATTAAAATTTATGAGGGAAATTTTTAAAAGTGGTCCATGAGAAGGCTCCATCCTGTAAAGCAGATCTCTCAACCATTATCTGAAAAACCTGTAAGCATTATTAGTGAAGTCCATACCTCAAAAAATCCAGGCTGTAATAAAAGCAAGAGGAGGAGCAACAAAGTACTAATTGTGATTTTTTGGGGGGGGTGATGATTCTATATTTTTTTACTCAACATTCTGTTATTCTATAATGTGATCTGGAAAAATGATGCCATTAATCCACATTTTATTTTGTTTGAGGTATGCTTCACAAATCCAGAATGTTCATCTATTAAGTAAAATATTAAGTAAAATTTTTATTGTCATATATGTGTTTTGGTTATATGCAAAGTAAAAAAGCAGGGTGAAGAACCTAAAAGCATGGTTCCATAATAGCACAATTTTTGATAGGAGTACTACAGAAAGCTCAGCTGCAATAAAGTTATCCTTCAGTGAAGTGGAGTTAGATGGCAAGCAATGTAAAATACAACACTGGAACTATAATCTTAATTTATCAGTACAGAGACTGTAGGACCAAATGTTTATCACATTTTAAAAAATCACATTGAACACAAATTGAACCAGTTGTCACTGAATACTCCTCAAGAGTCATTTTGGTGTCTTGGAAAATAAAAATCCTTCCTACCAACTGCCAAGGAATATGTGTGTGTGTGTGTGTGTGTGTGTGTGTGTGTGTGTGTGTGTGTGTCTACAGATCATACAATCACATTTACAATGTACATAAACATGTACGTACATGTACAGTTTCTATTAATTTACACAAAATTGAAAAATAGTCCGTGATTGATAATTGTTTCTGTGACGCAAAGCACATTATAAGATAAGTCTGTTCACTCTGCTGCCATCTTGGTAATGCAACTGGACAGTTATTTCCAGGGACATAAAACCAGACTTCAATCTCTTTCAACAGAAAGAGACCTATACAGCAACAACTGCAACCAAGCATTTGCCATAACTTGCAGTGAGTCTTTTACAGCTTTGTGGAGGAATTTTGGCCACTCATCTTTGCATAATTGTTGTAATTCAGCCACTTTGGAGGGTTTTTGAGCATGAACGGTCTTTTTAAGGTCATGTCACAGCATCTTAATAGGATTCAGGTCAGGACATTGACTAGGCCACTCCAAAGTCTTCATTTTGTTTTTCTACAGCCTTTCAGAGACTTGCTGGTGTGTTTTGGATCATTGTCCTGCTGCAGAACCCAAATTTGTTTCAGCTTGAGGTCACGAACAGATGGCCGGACATTCAACTTCAGGATTTTTTGGTAGAGGGCAGACTTTATAGTTCTATTTATCACAGCAAGTCTTCCAGGTCCTGAAGCAGCAAAACAGTCCCAGACCATCACACTACCACAACCATATTTTACTGTTGCTATAATGTTCTTTTTCTGAAATGCCGTGTGTTACTTTTATTCCACATGTAATGGGACACACACCTTCCAAAAAGTTCAACTTTTGTCTCGGCAGTTCACAGAACGTTTTTCCAAAAGTCTTGGGGATCATCAAGATGTGTTCTGGAAAACCTGAGATGAGCTTTAATGTTCTTTTTGCTCAGCAGTAGTTTTCGTCTTGTATCTCTGCCATGCAGACCATTTTTGCCCAGTCTCTTTCTTATGGTGGAGGCATGAACACTGATCTTATCTGAGGCAAGTGAGGCCAGCAGTTCTTTGTGGGGTCTTTTGTGACCTCTTGGATGAGTTGTTGCTGCTTTCTTGGGGTAATTTTGGTCGGCCGGCCACTGTGGGAAGGTTCACCACTGTTCCATGTCTTTGCCATTTGTGGATAATGGCTCTCACTTTAGTTTGCTGGAGTCCCAGAGCTTTAGATTTCTCAATTGTTCCTTTCTTTGGATCTCTGCATGATGTGTAGCTTTTAATGATCTTTTGGTGTACTTCTCTTTGTCAGGCAGGTCCTATTTAAGTGATGTCCTGCTTGAGAAAAGGTGTGGCAAGAGACAGTGAACTCAGGTGTGATAAACCATAGTTAAGTTATGTTTTAACAAGGGGGGCAATCACTTTTTCACATAGGGGCATGCAGGTTTGGAATGTTTTCTCCTTTAATAATAAACACTTCATTTAAAAACTGCATTTTGTGTTTACTTGTGTTGTCTTTGACTAATATTGAAATTGGTTTGATGTTCCGAAACACTTAAGTGTGACAAACAAGGAAAAAAATCAAGCTAAAGCAAAAGGAAATTAGGAAGGAGGCAAACACTTTTTCACACCACTGTATACCTGATACTGAAAGATAAATGAACATTTTAAATGAGTATTTAGAATCACTGGTATAATCTGACAAAAATGGTATAACTTTCTTGCAGTGTTGGGTTCAAATAACAGAAAAATATGATTATTTAAGGTTATTCTGGCTACTGCACATGCACGCTGTATATTATATTAGTCAAAACGATAAAATCACACACAGACAAAATAACCAATAACATTAAATATCTCATTACAATACATGTAACAAGAAAACATATTAAGAAAACAAAATGTTTTCATTGTGCACATGGGTATCTGGCATGTCTACCAACCCACACACGGTGAAATCAAACAATCCAGTCATTGTGTTTTGGGGATCCCTACTTCTGAAAACATGGGATTCAGCAAACCATTTAGATTCCACTCCTTCATGGATCTCAAGGAGGCTCTTTTATACAGTATGATCCAATCATGTCATCTTTACCTACTGCTTGAGAACTTTGTTTGCACCATTTTGTTTTCGCATTAAGTGTAATTAATGCTTTTTAATTAGTCAAATAAAATCCTCACAAAGTAATGGATTCAAAATGGAGTGCCAAACACTGTCACCTCTCTGACAGATAAACAGTTTTGCTGAGGCCAAGACCATGACACTCCTGAGGCATCAAGGAACGTACATTCCCAATCATACTTACACGCTCCCAACAAACCTTAACAAGTTATTATATTTGAAATTGGAATTTGACAATTGAGAGAGACAGGGAGGTGGTGGTGGGAGCATGAGTTTTTGCTTTTCATTTAATCATGTGGCTTGAGTGAGAAGGACCTGCTGGACAATATGTGTCTGAAGTGACAGAGCACGAATCTGAAACAGCAAGCCAATATTTATCTCTCATAATTGTATACCTAATAATTGATGTCAACATAAGCACGTGTAAGTGTGTCATCTAAATCCAAAGTGTATCAAATCAACCTTTATAGTACTCAGAGTCTGTGTCATCACGTTCATGGTTCTCACATGCAAGCAATAGGCCATTCGGAAAACGTTGAGTGTTCAGTCTAGGCTTGGCCCTAAGAGAGAAAGCATCAAGCGATAGACTGATCAAGACACAACAAAGCTCCTCTCAGGTCAAGTCTCCTTCTCAGATCAAAGCTATGTCACTCAATGGAGTGGACCCTGCCTCTACATTCAGAACTTCAATGGGTCTCCAGTGCTGGTGTGCAACTGATGCAATATCTATGTGCATCAACACATCTTTTGATACACATAGAAAAGGAGAATTTTATATATTTTTTTTATTTTTAAGCAGCACAGCGGCGCAGTGGTTACTGCTGTTGCCTCATAACTCCATAGACCTGGGTTCAAGTCCCAACCTAGCCACTGTCTATGTGGTGTTCGCATGTTGCCTTTGTGTATGTGTGGGTTTCTTACTCTGGTTTCCTCTCACTTTACAAAGACATACAGAAATGTGGAAATGTCTTAGGCCACCATTAGATTTGTTGTTTTAGCAATGGTGTAATGACCATATATAACATATTGTGAACAATTGGACCCAAAAATTCCAAACTTGGATTTGTCACTCCATAATTTCACTGATCTTCATTCCAGTCTTTGTAAGCTGTAGCATATCTTAGCTTTTTTATCCCATACCTTTTCGTAGTTTTGTAGTTTTGTAGTAAAATCGTAGTTTGTTGACTGCCACCCTTGAAAAAGACCATTCCTGATCAAGCTTTTTTGGACTGTAGAAGACTCAACTTGGCATCACAATGAAGCTGCCAGATGCTGCTATTGCTATTTATGTGCTCTTTACTTGTATTGGAAGCTGTTTTTTTTTTTTTTTTAATACTGCATCTGAATTTCCTGTATTCTCTGGTTGTATTTTAAATAAGGGAATTAAAAAATATCAGTAATTGGGCAAGTGAGCTAAGACTTTTGCACAGTGCTACTGTCTTCAAAGTGTCCAAATGTGAGTGAATGTGCCTGTGAGTGCCCTGTGATGGACTTGTGTCCATGGGTCTTGTATTGGATTAAGCGGATACGTAAAGAGAATGACTGATTTTATTTTTTGATTCTGTTACGACAAAACAGCAGCTACTAAATGCACTATTTACTGTCCATGAATAAACTCAGTTTGGAAATGGTTGGTTGGGATGCATTGTGAACATTGGCATTCAAGTCTATCAACAGTTCAGGTGGCAAACTCTGTACTGGTTCTGTATATCTATATCAGACAATACAGTAAAAGCATCGTAGAGAGCAGTGGCTCGTTATCATTTAAAGGAATGAATCTACAAATACGAATACCTAACAAGTGCAACGACATTTAGTGTGCACTTCTCTACTGAGATATCTAGAGAAAATATGCAAATAAGAAAATAACATTTGAAAAATCAAACGGATAAACTAGGAATGGACATATACAATGTAGAACTGGCAGACATACATGAAAAGGGCGAGAAGGGTGCTGTGGTGGTGAATCCTTTTTGGATTTTCACCAGAGCATGTCACAGACATTTCATTAATACCACAGGGACCTGTGTTAACTTGTAGAAAAGGAGTGCAATTTGTTACCTTTATTCTCTGGGATATATTAGACAGTAAGTTGGTTCTCATAGGTAAAGTGTTGGATGTGGAAGAATTGATCAGGAAAAAAGTGACTTTAACAAGGGACAAATGATTACAGCCAGATCACTGGGTCAGAGTATCTCCTAAACAACAAGGCTTGTGGAGTGCTCCTTTTGACTAATGACAGAGGGACAAACCACAAACCAGCAACAGGGTGTTTAATGCTGGTTATCGGAGGAATCTATCACAACACCCAGTGCAGCGCCCCCTGTTGAGTATGGGGCTGCCTAGCTTACAGGCCAGTCAGAGTGCTCAACAAGGCAACACCTGTCCACTGCCAGAAGTGCCTACAATGGGCATGTGAGTGTTGGAACTGGACCATTAAGTATGAAAGAAGGTCGTCTGGTGTAATGAGTCCTGCACGTGGATGGGTGTGTGTTCAGCATTTACCTAGGGAAGAGATGGCACAAAGATGCACAGTAGGAAGAATTCAAGCCAGTGGAGAATGTGAGATGGTTAATGTTGTGCTAATTATAAGGATTCTACAGAAGACAGGGTGAAAGGGACATTTCCACCCCCTGTTGTCTCTAAGTAGAAATGAAGATTTGGACCTGAATAGGAATTGTGTCTGCTTCTGTTAGTTCTCACCTAGGGCATACTTAGCAAGGGAGCAAAGATGATATTTTGAGAGCATGTGACTGGTTATAGTTGGGCCAGTTCCTGATTATCCCACCAAAACACACAGCTGTTGTGTCGTTTTCAGTTGTGGAAGAACAGCCTGTGACAAGATACGAGAATAACCTCTTTACACAGACAAAAATGAACATCAAAGGTGCTGAAAGTATGCAGTCAAGGCGATCCTTTTTGCGAAAGTAATTGTGCAAGATTTGATTAAAGAAGGATTATGATTTCAAACTGACTTCAAAACGTCCTAGACGACTAAGATGTTACATCTTAAGAAGTCCAAGTGAGCGCCGCGCAGACATGAAGGGCCGACCTAATCCAACTATTATGCTCTCCAATTTCAGGACTCTTTCCCTCGCTCTCCTTATCCAGAATGCTCACTTCAAAGCAAAGAGGGGCATTAATGATTTATGGTAAATGGGCATGTCCTAATGAAATTATGA
>JAJAGP010005975.1:0-22500 GCA_025084515.1 Ancistrus triradiatus | reverse complement strand
ATCTGGTGTGACCCCCCTGTGCAGCAATAACTGCAGCTAAACGTTTCCTGTAACTGTTGATCAGTCCTGCACACCCATTCCTCAGTACAGAAAGGTTTCCTCACATTATCTGCTGGCTTCAGGTCCTTCCACAACATTTCGATTAGATTAAGGTCAGAACCTTGACTTGGCCATTTCAAAACATTAACTTTATTCTTCTTCAACCATTCTTTGGTAGAACGACTTGTGTGCTTAGGGTTGTTGTCTTGCTGCATGACCCACCTTCTCTTGAGATTCAGTTCATGGACAGATGTCCTGACATTTTCCTTTAGAATTCTCTGATATAATTCCGAATTCATTGTTCCATCAATGATGGCAGGCCGTCTTGGTCCAGATGCAGCAAAACAGGCCCAAACCATGATACTACCACCACCATGTTTCACAGATGGGATAAGGTTCTTATGCTGGAATACAGTGTTTCCCTTTCTCCAAACATAATGCATTACTTTTAAACCAAAAAGTTCTATTTTGGTCTGATCCATCCACAAAACATTCTTCCAATAGCCTTCTGGCTTGTCCATGTGATCTTTATCAAACTGCAGATGAGCAGCAGTGTTCTTTTTGGAGAGCAGTGGCTTTCTCCTTGCAACCCTGCCATGTACACCATTGTTGTTCAGTGTTCTTCCGATGGTGGACTCATGAACATTAACATTGCCCAGGAACCCCCCAGAGAAAGCTCATTTCTTCAGTTTAAATCCACAGTCTTGTTCTTTCGGTACTCCCTCTTCACCACCATTTTCCATTACAACGGCCGCATTACTGCCGATGCTACACCCAACCTACAGTCGATCTCGTGAACCCTCTTCACATCACTCATGAACAAGACCCAGAGAAACATGAACTCCTTTACTTGGGGTAGACTCTCACCCCTACCTGTAAGGAGCATGCCATCTTTTTCTAGAAGATAACTATGGCCTCAGACTTGAAAGTGCTTCATACTCAGCTGCAAACCACTCAAGTGCACACTGGAGGCCCCCATATGAATAAGCCAGAAGGACAACATCATCTGGAAATAGTAGAGATGACACCTTCTGACCCCAAGATGGAAGCCCTCCAGGCCCAGGCTACACCTCACCACCCTGTCCATGAATATCAGGAAAAGGAGTGGAGACTGTTACGGTTTCGCCTATAAAAAAATTCCAAGCGAACTGTGTAAAGGAAATAAAAGGGATCTTAGGACCCAAATGCAGTTAGCTCCAGATGGAAATAGTGAACCAAAACATACAGAAAATAATAAAGTGGTGTGTGTGGGGATATTGTCATGCTCCCACACACACAAAAAAGGAAAATAATGCTGCATCTGGGAATTGAACCCTGATCGCTGACATCCAGGTCTAGAGCTCTAGCCTCCCACCACGAGAGGGCTGATTAGACGTGAGCTGAAAAAGAAAATAAAAAGCCCAAAAGCAAGCACCGCATGGAGCAGACTCAAAAACAAAACAGCTCTTTTATTTATAGAATGAAAGGAGAAGCCTAGCCACTAGTGTGCTTCAAAGTGCTGTGGTGGGCGAAAACAAAAAACGAAAGAAAGACAACAAAGCCAAAAGCGCTCAGCGTAACGTGCTGAGTCTTACGCTAACACCATAGCTCCGCTACGCGAACGGCATAAGCAGGTCTGCGCATGCACAAAGCAGAGGTACCCGAGCAGATCGGCGCAAAGGTGTATCATGGTTCAGGAGTGTGATGCAGATGGGGAAGGAAAGGACGTTGTCCACAGCATCCTTTCAGAGCGTGATTGCGGGGTGGCTAAGTAAGCCCAAAGGGCCGCAGGTCAGTGAGGGAGAAGGCGGGGGGCTCACGTAGCCGCAGCAAGTGAGCCAAAGCGTCTGTGGAAACAGTGGGTCCACGAAAGAAGGTGCGGGCAGCAAATAGCGGGCACTTTCCCTATGCTATCATCTACGCCCTGGCGGTTACCTCGGGTCTCTGAACCGTACTTTTACTGGCGGTCTACAAACTACCAGTTACCACTTTCCCTATCAAAACAACAACAAACCAAAGGCGGAAGCGGCGGCATGCAAAACGAGATGGGTGAGGTCTCCAACAGTGCAAGGATGCGACACCTGACTGGGCTTGAGCGTGCTCTTAAATACTTGGGGCATGCGCGATCACACCGAGCTTTCCCAGGCCGAAAAAAATGAGTCAACGATACCCTCTAGAATTGAGAGCACGACTCCTGATAGAGACAAGACAGACTGAGTCCAATGCCCAGACTGAAAAAGTATGACTTTAAAAAAAAAATGCAAACAAACCTCAAACTCTGAGAGTACAACAACTGAACAGCTAACCTCAGTGACCCTGGTACCCCATACTCATGGAGCATCCCTCAAAGGATGTCTTGGGGAACATGGTCACATGCTCCAAATACACAAAGTATATCTAGAGTGGAGTATCAAACTCCCATGCCTCCTCAACTATCTCTGAGAGGGTGAAGAGGGTGAATCTGCATTGTTTCAATACCCTGGCATAGACTTTCCCAGGGAGGCTAAGTAGTGAAAGTGCCACACACTCTCAGTTCCCCTTTTGTAAAATGGGAACCACCACCCCGGTTTGCCAATCCAAGGGCACCATTACTGATGTCCATATGATATTGTAGACGTCTGTCACCCAAGACAGCCCCAATATCGAGGGACTTCAGGAATTCTGTTCATATCTCATCTGTTACAGGAGCCTTGCCACTGTGGAGCTTGTGGAGCTGTGGAGCTACTTCAGTGACATCAGCCAAGGAAATGGAATCTGACACCCCAGAAACCTCTTTCCCTTCCTCATGAAAGAAGGCATGACCTCAGGTTTAGGAGATCCTCAAAGTACTCCTTCCAATGCCCGACAATTCCTTCAGTTGAAATCAGAGTTTCACCATGCTTGATGAGCAAAGCTTGGGCAGTATGCCCCCTTCCCCTCCTGAGCTGTCTGTTTTCCAGTACCTCTTTGAGGCTGCCCGAAAGTCATTCTCCATGGCCTCTTTGAACTCCTCCCATGTGTTAGATTTAACTTTTGAAACTGCCAAAAGTGCAATCTTTTTGGCATGTTGGTACCCATCCGCTGAATCAGGAGTTCCCCAAGCCAGCCAAACTCGAAAAGCCTCCTTTTTCCGCTTGACGGATTCCCTCACCTCTGGCATCCATCACCAGGTTCTTGGGTTGCCGCCATGACAGGCACCAACAAGCTTTTGACCACAACTACAAGCAGCTGCTTCCACAGTTGAGGTCTTGAACAGGGTCCATTCAGACTCCATGTCTCCTACCTCCTCCAGAACATGAAAAGTTCTCTTGGAGATGAGAGTTGAAATCAATCTGGACAGAGTTCTCTTTCCCAGCAAACCCTCACTATTCGTTTGGACCTACCAGGCCTGTCCAGCAGTTTTCTCCTCCATATGATCCAATTCACCATGTTACACTAGCTCCAGGTCATTCCCCCAGAGAGGTGACATTCAATATGCCAAGATCCAGTTTCCATTGCAAAGGTCCATTCTACCAGGGACCCATCTCCCCCCGCCCTTTAGCTGATGGATATTGCAATGCACCTTACTCTGAATCTTGTGGGTGGTGAGTCTGCACGATCCTCCCACGTTGCCTTTTCAGGCTTGGCCAGGTTATGTGGGCTGCCTGGCCAACAGGCGCTTAACATGTTTGTCTGGATCTTCACAGCAGACCTGTTCAGTATGGGAAACCCTGATGGGAGATCACAGCTCCCGACGACATAGCCCTGGACCTTCTGGTCAATAGTCCAGTACCTTAACTGTAGTGTCATCACTGATAATGGAGCATTAAAATTTAGCTAATTGTGGACACACCTTGCTATTAGAGGGACATTTAGTCTTCCTAAAGAGAGAAAAAAACAATCCCCCATCCCACCCCACCCCACACACGCGCGCGCGCACACACACACACACACACGCACACACGGCTGCTCTTTATCTCTCCCTGAGGCTGTACTCTCAGCGTGGCACGACACATGGCAGGTTTAAGCGCTGACCTGAGAATTATGCCTCATCCTTGCAACCACACACACACACACACACACACACACACACACATATTGTCTTGGTACACATATGTTTTGGGGACTTTCCATTGATCGCAGATTATCTTTGAAATTCAAGGCGAATATGTACCCTGAAGAGGCGACCAAGGCGATGCCGAAGCAATGCCAGGGGAAGTGTTCTGCTGTCCTGCCCTTTCTACCATGGACACAGCCCAATCATGCCTGCGTGATACCCTCTGACCTGCTTGAATGGCACTGTCAGGACTCACACTGGTGCAGTGGTGGGCTAACTTATTAGACTGCTGTACCCTTATGGGGACCTGGCAAAGGACCTGGAAGATTTTGGATGCACATTGTCACACACACACACACACACACACACACACACACACACACACACACACATTCTCCACTCGTGCATTTCTGGGCTGCTAATAGATCTCCCCTGATGGCTGGGGATGGAAGGAGAGAGAAAGAGAGAGAGAGAGAGAGAGAGAGAGAGAGATGGAGAGAGAGAGAGAGAGACGCGTTTAGCGCGAGCGAGAGAGAAATTAAGGGCAAATTAAATCCGCGCCTGAGCGTGAAGCATTTCCTCGTCTTCAAACAGGCGCCGTTTAATCCGCGCGCGAGAGCCGCTTCGCTGCTCCCTATGACACATAAATCAATTGCACGGAGGCACGTGGGGGGAGGGAGGGAGGCAGAGGATGAGGAGGGGGTGGGCACGACAAATCTCCATCCCTCAATCTCTTCCCCGCCAAACACGTGGATAAAGCCGGCGTCTGCAAACAACAAACCACCGGGAGATAAAAAAAGAGGAAAGCGTCAGTTGATGCGAGAGCGCACGCGGAATCTCAATCAGCGCGTACCGCGCGTTCCGCTGGCGCGAGACAGCGGGGCCTTGCGCGCCGCACACGCACCCGCGCCGCATCGATCAATTAATTAGCCGGCGGTGTTCAGATCCGCCGGAGCTTTTCAATCACGCGGAGCGGGGAGAGAGAACGCGCGAGCGCAGGAGGAATCACCATCCCTCTCATTATTCTCTCTCCCGCTCGCGCGTCAACCGACAGCCGAATGAATAATGCGTGCTCCAGAAGGCAGGCAGAGGGAGAGAGGGAGAGAGGGAGAGAGAGAGAGAGAGAGAGAGAGAGAGAGAGAGCAATAAAAGCGTCGGGTCCGCGGAGGCGCTCGCTGACTCAGAGGCTGCATATATCAAAATGAGAGCTGGGGTGTGTGAGGGGGGGAGCGGAATTATCTGGCTCTCTGCGTGCGCGTGGAGAATACAAAATCCCAAAATCCCACATCCTGCACGCATGGACACCGTGGTGAGCAAAACCCTGCATAATAACCTGAAACTAACGTAAACCCCACGATAAAATACACGAATTATTAATAAAGCACGCAAAATTTCTTCGTTTAATTTTTACGCATGTCACCTAGGGTGCCCAAGGAGGTTGGGTTCCTTTTCGGAACTTGGTCCTCCCAAGGTTTCTTCCTTATAACGTTTCGGGCATCTTTCTTTGCCACTGTCAACCTAGGCTTTCTCAATTTATGCCTTGAACCTAGTTAATTGCAAAGCTGCTTTGAGACAATGCTCCATTGCAAAATCACTATATAAGTATATTTGAAATATATTTAATTATGTTTGTTTTGGCCACATGCTGGGTTGCGTCCCAATATTTTTGGCCACCTGTGAGTTTGTGTCCCAATTGTTTTGACCACATGCAGGTTTGTGTCGCAATAGGTTTGACCACATGTGGGTTTGCGTCCCAGTATTTTGGCCACCTGTGGGTTTGTGTCCCAATACTTTTGGCCACATGCAGGTTTGTGTCCCAATATTTTTGAACACATGTGGGTTTGTGTTCCAATATTTTTGGCTAAATGTAGGTTTGTGTCCCAATATTTTTGGCTACATGCAGGTTTGTGTCGCAATAGTTTTGACAACATGCATACTTTTGCTCTTCACATCATATCATAACATGTCCCAATGTTTTTGGCTGTGTGGGGGTTTGGATCCTAATACTTTTGGCCACCTGTGAGTTTGTGTCCCAATAGTTTTGACCACATGCAGGTTTGTGTCGCAATAGTTTTGACCACATGCAGGTTTGTGTCGCAATAGTTTTGACCACGTGTGGGTTTACGTCCCAATATTTTGGCCACGTCGGTTTGTGTCCCAATACTTTTGGCCACATGTGGATTTGTGTTCCAGTAGTTTTGGCCAAGTGCAGACTTGTGTCTTTTTGCCACTGGGTTTGTGTCAAAATACTTTTGGTCACTTGTAGGTTTCTGTACCAATACTTTTGGCCTCATGTGGGTTTGTGTCCCAATACTTTTGGCCATGTGTGGATTTGCATCCCAATACTTTTAGCAACATGCGAGTTTTGTGTCCCAATAGTTTTGGTCACATGCAGGCTTGTGTCCCAGTAATTTTGGACACATGGGTTTGTGTCCCAATATTTTTAATCATCATATGGGTTTGTGTCCCAGTACTTTTGGCCATTTGTGGTTTTCTGTCCCAACACTTTTGGTCACCTGTGGGTTAATGTCATAATACTTTTGGCCACCTCTTGGTATGTGTCCCAATGCTTTTGGCCACATGTGGGTTGTGTCCCAATACTTTTGGCCAAGTGTGGGTTTGTGTCACAATACTTTTGACCATGTGTGGATCTGTGTCCCAATACTTTTGGCCACATGAGTATGTGTATCCCATTACTTTTGGAAACATGTGAGTTTGTGTCCCAATAGTTTTGGCCACATGCAGGTTTGTGTCAAAATACTTTTGGCCACGGGTGGGTTTCTGTCTCAATACTTTTGGCCACATTTGTGTTTGTGTCCCAATACTTTTGGCAACATGCTGGTTTGTGCCCCAATACTTTTGGTCACATATGGGTTTGTGTTGCGATACTTTTGCACATATGTGGGTTTGTGTCCCAATATTTTACTGTTTTGTGTGTTTGTGTGTGTGTGTGTGTGTGTGTGTGTGTTGGGGTGACATCATCGATTTGACTCAGTGGCCTGCATTGGTTTTCTCCAGGTACTCTCATCACCCATATTCCATATTCAAGTCAGTTGGCATCTTTGGGACTGTGGTGGTGCAGTGGTTACGGTACTGGACAGTGGATCAGAAGGTCCAGGATTCAAATCCCATGTTTGCTAAACTGGGTATTTGTGCAAGGCCCTTAACCCACAATTGCTTGAATTATTATATCATATGTAAGTAGTTTTGGATAAGGGTGCCTGCTGAATGACTAAAATGTAAATGTAAATCTCTAGTGTCCCAGTGGGAGAGAGTCTGTGAGTGTGTGTGCATGTGGTTCCTGTCTTGAGTCTTGTGCTGCCATATATGCCCCCCACAACCTTGGACTGGATTAAGCAACTATAGAAAGCGTACCTGAGCATTATGAGTAAGTCGTGTGAACCATACAGAGGTAAACTTGAAAAACGTTACACAAACTTCAGACATATTTTTTGTAACAGTTCTGAGATCTTACAAAAAAAAAATAACACTTATAATATGTAGATTCTTTGCAAACGTGTAGCAGTTTGTGTTATATGATTGAGGTGCTCAGGTCTGTCTATTACAACCATGGGAGCAAAGTGCTTCTGAAACCCAGCGCTCTGGATTCTGTATCCATGCGAGGTAAAGTTTATCAAAGACAATCTTGTCAGGAACAAAAGAAACACTCTAATTACGCTTGGCCATTAAAGCTGTGCTATGCTAATGACGTGGCGCTAACGCTAAGCATTAACTGAAACGCTATGCGTCTCGTTTCCAGTGCTGAGACTCTTCTACAGCATCACCATAACCTTGATGGCTCCACCATTAGCATTGCTACTTGTTGCTATGGCAGCGATGAAACTAAAGGAGAACAAACTCATTTACACTCTCTGAACTTTGCATCCTTATAGAACAAGAGTTCGGCGTGAAACGGACAGATTTTGAATAGTAACTGCTTCCCGTTTCTATGGAAACTAGGCACTTTGATACAATTTTTACGGCCACATATCCAAAACGTAGCTTGCTTCAAAAGTTACTAAAAGTACGTTTGTTTGTTTGTTGATATTGTTTATTTAACGTCGCCCAGCATCACCAGCTATTCACAACAGCAATGTTACATCGATACCAGCCAGTCTCAGTCATACTGACAATTTAGAGCGACCAGTTAACCTAATGCATGTCTTCGGAATGTGGGAGGAAACCGGAGCACCCGGAGTAAACCCACGCAGACACGGGGAGGACGTGCAAACTCGTCACTAGCAGAGTCCAATGTCGGGAACGAATCGGGATCTCAGGAGCTTTGAGGTGACACGAAATAAATGTGGGACTGTGGTAGCCTAGTGGGTAAGGTACTGGACTATAGACCAGAAGGTCCAGGGTTCAAATCCCACCTCTGCCAAGCTGCCACTGTTGGGTCCTTGAGCAAGACCCTTAACCCATTTCTGCTTGGACTGTAAGACTGTATCAATTGTAAGTCGCTCTGGAAAAGGGCGTCTGCTAAATGCTGTAAATGTAAATGTAAGTTTACTTGGTAGCGATGGTCTAGTGTTGGTGCCCTTGCGATCCTGAATTGGGTTAATTGGATATATTGAGTGAGTCAGTGCATGACTGGGTTACAACTGGGGAGCACTCAGGTGACACTGCGACAATTTGCTAACCCACCCCCGCGGTGACCTGGGTCCGAGTCCTTTTTGCCAGTTCCAAAAAATTTCCAGGACACACTCCAGGTCACAATTTTTTTTTGTATGAAATTTCATCTACTGCTATGTCAAGGACTGTATTCATTACATCCTTCATTCATTTTCTTTACCAGCTTAATCCAATTCCAGGTTGTGTGGGGGCCGGGGCCTTATACCCTGGACACGGTGCACCCTCCCGATTTTTCACCCTGCCTATTCTGGTCAGGGTCACGGGGGTTCAACGTCTATCCCCAGAGGATACAGGGCACAGGGGAGACGGCAGTGCATCACAGGGCAATTGCAGTGCTTCCCCCATCTGGCCTCCCCTGCCTCAGCCGCTGCCAATCGTGCCTGCAGGACGCCCAGCTGGAAGGCGCTGTCGGGACTTGAGCTCCGGTTTTGTTAATTTCATTCATCTTTCATTCATTTTCATGCTCAATTAATCCAATTCAGGGTCACAGGGGGTCCAGGGCCTCACCGGCAGCTATGGGTGCAAGATGGGAACCACCACTGTGCAGGGCGTCTGGCCATAAGCGTAAGACTGCTCGGTATGGTCATGCGGTGCACCTGTCTGTCTATGCTACATTGCCAAAAGATTTTAGAAACCTGCCTTGGCTATTTGCCACTGCGCATGCGTGTAGCTGCTTTGATGTGGAAACCTGATCCAAGAAGCTCCGCGTCTACAGGACCAATGTTTCTGCACCTGTTAGAAAGGGGCGTGGCTTCAATATCACACCTATTAGAGAGGTGGTCTATCTATATCTATCTATCTGTACCGGAACAGAGGGCTGGCGAGTGTTTAGTGCAGCTTCTCTCGAGCGCTTTTTATGAGACGCGCACGGAGTGGAAAATTAATTCAGGCGGCGCGGGGAGGTGGGGAGGGAGGGGGGGGAGCGCGCGCTGAATACTAATGAAAGGCAGAATACAGCTCGTGCAAGGACTCCGGCGGTGCACACACATACACACAGGCGGCTCTCGCGCTCTGCCTCTCATCCTCGGCTCTGTGTGTGTGTGTGTGTGTGTGTGTGTGAGAGAGACACACTGCGGGGCCTCTCTCAGCTTCTAACTGCTCTTTAATATCCGCGCTCTCGTTTCTCCCTAATGAGCGCCTAACGATCCACGCGCTATTATGACCGTCCTATTGCACGCGCTCGCTCTGCCGTCAACGTTTACCGGCGGCCGCGAGAAAAAAAAAAGTAATAAAAGGGAAAGCGCTCATCTGCGTGCTAAAGGTCATGCGGCTGCTCCGGTAATTGGCTTCCGTCGCTCTGAGAGACAGACGGAGCACGGCCGGTCTCCTGCTCCACATGCAGCACGTACGCGCGCGCCTTGGACGCCGCCCGCCACCGGCGCTGTTTGTTTTTGTTGTTGGATCGTTAGCTTTTATGTGTAGACAGGAAACAGAGAGAGGGGCGGAGAGAGAAAGCAAAGCACGCGACGTGACATACGGAGAATCACCAAAGCTCTGACGTGAATGTTCACGCGCCCTTCATGTCAACGGCACAGTCGGTAAACACGAGCTCATTTCATTACTGCTGCACCATTACACCTGCCTCACTCCGCATCTACCTGGGCACCTGCTTATCAAGCTGTCTCACTGCCCATCCACCTAGTGTCCTGCCTCATCTGTCTTGTTCATCTAACTGGGCACCACTCTCATGTGGCTCACTGTTTATACAGGGAGGCACCTGCTTATCTACCTGTCTCACCTGTCTCACTCTCCATCTACCTGGCCACCTGTAACACTGTTCATATATGAGAGCACCTGCCTATCTCGTGTCACCTTTGTATCTACCTAAGGTCCTGCTTCGCCCATCTATCTGTGCACCTGTCTCACCTGGCTAACTGCTCATCTACCTGGGCACATGTCACACTTCTCATCTATGAGGGCATCTGCTTATATTCCTGTGTCACCTGTCTCACAGCTCATCTAACTCTGCACCTGCCACATTGTTCATAAACAAGGGCACTTGCTTATGTACCTGTCTCACCTGTCTCACACCTCATCTACCTGGGCACCGGTAACACTGTCCATATACAAGGGCACCTGCATATCTACCCTTGTCACCTTTCTCTCTGCCCATCTACCTCAGCATCCTGCCTCGCCTGTCTTACTGTGCATCTACTCGGGCACCTGTCTCACCTGGCTAAATGCTCATCTACTGTACATTGACACCAGTCTCATGTATCTCACTGCCCATTCACAACGGCACCTGCTCATCTACCTGTTTAATTATCTCACTCTGGATCTACCTGGGCACCTGTCACAATGTTATAATATAAGGGCACCTGATTACCTACATGTCTCACCTGTCTCACAGCTCATCTATCTGGGCACCCATCATACTGTTCATATATGAAGGCAAATGCTTATCTACCTGTGTCACACCTTATCCTCCTGGGCACCTGTCACACTGTTCATATATGAGGGCATATATGAGGGCACCTGCTTATCTACCTGTCTCATTCTACCTATACAAGGGCACCTGAATATCTACCTGTCTTACACCTCATCTACCTGGGCACCTGTTTCACTCTACATCTACATGGGCACCCACGTATCTACCTTAGTTTCTGTCTCATCTTTCTTATTCTACCTGGGCAGCTGTGACACTATACAGAAGTGCACCTGCTTAGCTACCTGTTATCTCTCTGCCCATCTTCCTAAGGTCCTGCCTCATCTGCCTCATTGTTCAACTACCTGGGCACCTGTCTCACCCGGGCATCAGTCTAATGTCTCTCACTGCTCATACACAGTGGCACCTGCTCATTTACCTGGGCACCTGTCACACTATTCATATACAGTCGTATGAAAAAGTTTGGGCACCCCTGATAATTTTCATGATTTTTCTTTATAAATCATTGGTTGTTCAGATCAGCAACTTGAGTTAAATATATCATATAGCAGATGAACACAGTGATATTTGAGAAGTGATGAAAGTTTATAGGATTTACAGCAAGTGTGCAGTAATTATTTCAAACAAAATTTAGGCAGGTGCCATAATATGGGCACCCCAACAGAAAAATGACATCAATATTTAGTAGATCTCCTTTTGTAGAAAATAAACAGCCGCTAAAACGCTTCCTATCAGCTTCCAGTTCTGGGATTCTGGTTTGAAGGTGCTTTGGACCATTCTTCTTTAGAAACATCTACAGTTCAGTCAGGTTTTGATGGTTTCCCCCGAGCATGGACAGCCCACATTTTCAGTAATATTCATGTCTGGGGACTGAGATGGCCATTCAAGAAGTTGTGACTGGTTCCTCTGCATGATGGGCCCTAGTAGAATTTTGAGCAGGTTTGGGGGTGTTGGCCGCGTCGGTGAAAACTTGTCACTGATTCTTGAACATTGTCTCAGAATCTGGAGATATTAAACTGGAGTCCATGCGACCTCACAACTTTAAACAAGATTCCTAGTACCTGCACTGGCCACACAGTCCCACAGCATGATTGGGAACGCCACCAAAATTTTACGGTGGGTAGCAAGGGTTTGTCTTGGGATGCTGTGTGTTCTTTTTCCCGCTCCTTGTTATGTCCAAATAACTCAATTTTAGTTTCATCAGTACACAGCACTTTATTCCAAAATGAAGCTGGATTGTCCAAAAACTATGCTGTAGCACACCTCAAGGGACTCTGTTTGTGACGTGTCTGCAGAAAAAGGCTTCATTCTGCATTTACTCTCCCATTACCGCCTCTCCTTGTGGCAAAGTGCGATGTTATAGTTGAACCATACACGTGACACCATTCTGCAGGCAAGATGAGGTTGTAGATCTTTGGAGGTGGTCTGTGGCTTGACTATGACTGTTCTCACCAATCCTTCGCCTCTGCCTATCTTGAGATTTTTCTTGGTCTGCCACTTCGGGAGTTACCTTAACTAGAACTGTGCTGTGGTCTTCCATTGCCTTCACTATGTTCCTCACAGTGGAAACTGACCAGCTGAAATCTTCTGAGAGAGCTTTTCCCTTTCCCTGAACCATGATGTTGAACAACCTTTCTTTCAATTTTCAGGCCATTTGAGAGTTGTTTTGAGGGCTCCCATGTTTGCCACTCTTCAGAGAAGAAATGCAAAGAGGCGAAAAACTTCCAATTGGCCACCTTAACACTTTCTCATAGTTTGGATCACTTGTGTATCAAATGAGCTTACAAAAACCAATTTTGTGTTCCAATAATTAGTGCTAAAGGTATTCAAATGACAAGGGTGCCCAAAAAAAATTTATGCACCTGCCAAATTTGTTTGAATATTACTGTGCACACTTTCTGGAAAACCTATAAACTTTAATTTCACTTCTCAAATATCATGGTGTTCATCTGCTATATGATATATTTAACTCAAGTTGCTGATCTGGACAACCAATGATTTATAAAGAAAAATCATGAAAATTATCAGGGGTGCCCAAACCTTTTCATACGACTGTATGAGGGCACCTGCTTATCTAACTGTGTCACCAGTCTCTCTGCCCATCTACCTTAGGTCCTACTCCATCTGTCTTACTGTTCATCCATCTGGGCACCTGTCTCACCTGGCTAACTACTAACTACCTGGGCGTCTCTCTTATTAGCTCAACCCCTAATGCTTTCCTCTATTATTTTGGATCTGTCTGAAATACCACTTGTCTCACTGCTTAGACATCTGGGTAAGCGGTGGAATTGTCTCTCTGCTCATCCTTGTAGATCTCAACTGGTGCACCTATCTGTTCGAATGCTAACCTATATTATTGCTCGTCCACCAGAATAATCAACTGTCCCACTGCCTATCTACCTGGACACCCCTCTCACCAGTCTCACTGTTCACCTAGGTAGGAACCTGTCTCTACTGTGTAACTGTCTATCTTCCTGTCTCACTGTTCCATCTGTCTCAGCATTTGTATTACTTTTCTCGTTGCTCATCTGCCCGGACTCCTGTCTAACCTGTCTCAGACATTCAGTTTCAAATCTTTCCTCTCTTATTGCTGATCTACCCCAGCGATCACCTGTCTCACCTGTCACATTCTTGTCTACCTGTCTCATTGGTAATCTATCTGGGCATTCACCTCACCTCAATATTCTTAATATTCATCTACCTGAGCACTTGTCTTCACAGTATCGGGACCAGTCACATCTGTCTCACTGCTTACGTACCTGTGCACTAGGCTAACCTGTCTCGCAGCTAACCTGACCTCACTGCTAATCTACCTAAACATCTGTCACTGTCTCATTGCATTTTTTAGGGAACGTATATCACCTCTGCCTCTCACCTGTCTCACCTTTCTCAGAGCTTATGTCCCAGTGCTGTCCCACAGCACCTGTCTTTACTATAAATTTAACAGTCCCACTTGTCTTATTGCTCATATACCTGCACATGTCTAACCTGTCTTACTGCATATTTATGTCGACCCATATCGAACTTGACTTAATGCTGAACTACCTGAACCTGTCTCACATGACATACCTGAATGTGTCTAACCTGTCTTACTGCTAATTCACCTGAATGTCTATATATATATATATATATATATATATATAAATATATATATATATATATATATATATATATATATATATATATAAAACAGATAACACACACACCACAAAAAAAATATCTTTATCTATATATCTATATATCTATATATATATATATATATGTGGATATATATATATATATATATAATATATAATATATATATAGTTATATATATATATATTATAAAATATTCACATATATTCACGTGTGTGTGTGTGTGTGTGTGTGTGTGTGTGTGTGTGTGTGTGTTTGTGCGCGTGTGCGTAACACAGGTGGTTAGTCAACTTTCCTGCGCTGTGCTCTTATCTTCACAGAGGCCACATTGCCACCGCTGAATCTTAATTATTGTGATCCGGTTGCCAGGCAGTAACGTGTACACACACACACACACACACACACACACACACACACACACACACACACACACACACACACACTCATCTGCTGTGTTTGAACTTTCATACTATACACACTGCTCTATTGATAATTTCATTTTTAAGATGAAGGCAATCTTCTCTGCCATATAGGGGCGGGCACAGTGGCGCAGTCATTAGCACTGTTGCCTCACAAACCCAAGTTTGTGCCACAGCCGCTGTCTGTGTGGAGTCTGCATGTTCTCCCTGTGTGTGTGTGTGTGTTTGTGTGTTAGGTCAACTGGAGGCACTAAAGAATACAGGAGTAAATGTGTGCATTAGTGGTTCCCGCCTTGCACGCTATGCTGCCGGATAGACCGCATCCCCCACGAGTCTGAACTGCATTAAGTGAGTATGGGAAATGAATAAATGAACAAATAAATGCTCTAATCTGTGTGTGTGTTCCCACTCCCTATAATAAGATTTGGCACCCCCACCCAATATTTAGTTATGCTTTTCTGAATTTCTAGCACAGCCTTAACAACAAACCTTAATACGACTTTAGTCTTAACACAAACATATTACAACACGGGAACGATAAAGCCTGCAATGTGGTGTGAGAAAAGTTTTCATTTTTTCTTTTCATTTGCTTCCCTTGTGTACTTTCTTCCTTCCTTTTTCCTTTTCCCTTCATTTTCAATTGACTTTTATTTTATTTTTCTTATTTTACTTTTCTCTTTTCGTTGTATTTCTTTCTTTTCATGCATTTACCTTTTTCTGCTTTCTTTATCGTCTTTCGTTTTTTTCTTTTGTTCCGAGATTTTGTCCTCACTTTTGCTTTCTGTCCATTTTCTTTCTTAAATACGACTTTCTTCTTAACACAAACATATTACAACATGGGAAAGATGAAGCCTAAAATGTGGTGTGAGAAAAGTTTTGGACCCTTTCCACATGATACATGTGTGTGTCTGGGAAGGTGGCACCGAGCTCATCACTGACTCACGCCGGTTTTTGTTCTGGGGATTGATGGCTTCATTTTATGCACCAGTTAACTTTGGGTGTGGTGGCGATAATGTTCACAACAGGTTTCACCAGGAGAACGCCTGCGCCTCAACAGAGACGTACACATGAATGTAACGTGTGCTGAGCGTGCACTCTGAAGTGGGTCCCATCTGTACGTCAGTGGGAACGGCTAAAAAAGTGTGTGTGTGTGTGTGTGTGTGTGTGTGGCTCTAGGCAGTGTCACAGCCTCTGATTGACAGTTGTGATAAGCAGGAAGGCAGGCGGCAAACACTGCCAATGTACGTCATGCTCGGTGCCCTGAGAGAGAGATAGAGCACGAGTGTGTCTGAGAGAAGAGAGGAGAGAAAGTGTGAGAGAGAGAGAGTGTGTGTGAGAGAGAGAGAGAGAGAGAGAGAGAGAGAGAGAGAGAGAGAGAGAGAGAGAGAGAGAGAGAGAGAGAGAGAGCGCTTGTTTTTGAGGCAGTCTGTGCAAACTGCCAATGTACGTCACGTTCCTCATGTTGGCCTCCTACCAGACAATGAGAGAGTGAGCAGGGGACGGCGAGAGACATAGAGAGAGAGCACGTGAGAGAGAGAGACAGACCGAAAGAGCGAGAGAGAGAGAGAGAGAGAGAGAGAGAGGGAAAAGTGCCGGCAGCTTGAGAGGAAAACAGACAGAGAGTGAATTAGAGAGTGACGGAGGGAAAGTGTACGTGTGTGTGCGTCCGCCCGTGTGTGTGTGTTAGGATTTAGCGTAAGCGGAGCGAGGAAGGGAAGCACAGTTGGGAGAAATGAGGCTTAAGAAATACCAAACGGAGAGGGAGGTAGGGAGGAAATTTGTGGGCGGAGGTGTGTGTGTGTGTGTGTGTCGGGGGGGATCGAGTTAGGGTTAGTTTTGGGTCAAGTTTATACATCTTTGTGGGGACCAAATGTCACAAGGATAAAAAGGTTTGACATTTTTTCACCTTTTGGGGACATTTTGCTGCCTTTTTGTTCAATTAAATCTGCAACTTTCTTTTCATGAACCAAAAGCGCCAAACGATTTGCTTTAGGTTACTGAGGTTAAGGTTAGAGTTAGGTGTAGCATGAATTAGCTACAGTAATCGTTATGTCAATGGACAGTCCCCACATTAATGACTGAACGTGTGTGTGTGTGTGTGTGTGTGTGTGTGTTTGAGGCTCTCTCTGCAGGCCAGATTACAGCTGTTTACCTGCAGGCTGCAAAACTGCCCAAGAGCCAAACGTTTGTCTCCCTGTCCTTGTAAGACCTTTCCATTAATATACTATTACTGTAGCTAATTCTGCTCCAAACTCTAACCTGAACCTCAGTCACCGAAAGCAAATCTTTTGCTCTTTCTTGCGAATAAGCAACTTTCCTTAGGAAGACTAGAAAAATGTCCCCACAAGGTAAAATATTTGACATTTGGCTCTCACAAAGATCTCTCTCTCTCTCTCACACACACACACACACACAGGTAAGGGCAAGAACAAACAGGTGAAAAACCAAAGAAAGATGAGGTGAATTAAAGGTGAGTGTGAGTGTAGTTTGAGCGGAACTTTGTAACTGTGTGTGTGTGTGTGTGTGTGTGTGTGTGTGTGTGTGTGTGTGTGTGTACTTGTGAATGAATTCTTGCTCTCACAACAAGCCGCGGCCACAGAAAGTGACCAAACATCTCTCTTATTTTTTCTGTTATGTCTGTCTTTTCCCCACTTTCTCTGACTTCATTCATTTGCTGTTTTAGCTTTTATCCGTTTTTTCTTTCTTTCAAGCAGTCTTTCTTGTCTCTTCTTTTTAATTCATTTTTTTCTTTCCATTTGTCTTTCTCTCTCTCTGTCCTTTCTTCCTTCAATTTCTCCTTTTCTTTCATTTTCAATTTACTTTCTTTTCTTTTTTCATTGTATTTCTTTCTTTCTGTTTTTCCTTGCTTTGACCTTCATCTGCTTTCTTTATCTTTTTTATTTTTTCTTACATGTTGTCCTTACTTATTTGTGCTTTCGTTTTCTGTCCCATTTTCTTTCTTTGATCTTTGTTATGATTTTGTTCTTTTGTATTCTTTGTATTTCCTTTTTTTCTTTCTCCTCTTTTGTTCTTATTTTTCCTTCTCTGGTCCCCTTTCAGTTGTTCCTTGTTCTTTCTATTAGCATTTTTTATTCTATTCCACTTTTTTTTTTACATTTTTGTCTCCCATTTCCTTTCTTTTTTGCTTTCCTTCTCCCCTTCCCTTTTCTCCACTGTTATTTTGTCTGTTTCAGTTTTAATTTCTTTCATTCTGTCTTTTCTATTGTAAAGCTTTACTTTCTTTTTCTCCATTTTTATGTGCTTACATTACTTTATTTCTTTATGTATTGCCATATTTCTTTATGTACTTTTCTTTTTGACTGAATATAATGACCTTTAATAATTCATTCTCTCCTGTTGTAACCCTGTGTGTCCCTCACTTCATGTCTTCTGAAAGTGAATCTCTGGTTTAATCTCACCTGCAGTGCAGACGACACACAGCCTCTGCTCTCTGGACTGTAGGTGTGTGTGTGTGTGTGTGTGTGTGTGTGTGTGTGTCAGGTTTTCGGGGTGAGGCTGTGGCTCTGAGTTTGAATATCTCTGATGTCAGGCTTCCAGGTCTGGCACTGACGTTTGTTTGATGAGCCGATTGGTGTTTCTTTTGGGGTTGTACAGTGGCGCAGACAGGCGTATATGACTCTGCTCAAACTTAAACATTTATCTGGTTTTAGAACTCTACCAGGAATTTAACTATGATGGTTTTCTGCCCAATTTACTGAACCATTAACAAAACAAATACATTACGAGACCAAAACCCTAGTGGATCATGTGGAAAGGGACCAAAACTATTGCACTCACCAAACCTTAGGTTTCTGTTTTCCCCAGCATGTTTTTAAATGTGTCATATTTAATTTGATTATGGAATTGACTGCAGAGGCTGCAGAGTTTCTGTAACTTGTTTTAATTTCGAAAAAATCAACAAAACAAGTCATCTGATCAGGGGGAGCCAAAACTTTTGCATAGACCGAAGACTGCAGGCTGCGTCTCTCTTTCGCTCTCAGCAATGTGGTTTATTTCCACACACACACACACACACACACACACACACTAGCTGCTGTGTTTCCTCTCTGCCTCCCACATCTGAAGGCTGCACTGCCAGCGAACCTGCAGCGAGCATGATGTCATTATTTCCCCTCAGAGCAGCCACGGGCGTGTGCGTGTGTGTGTGTGTGTGCGTGTGCGTGTGTGTGTGTGTGCGTGCGTGCGTGCGCATGTGTGTGCGTGTGTGTGTTGGAAAATTCTTCCGTCTGCTAGCTCCATGGAACGTGTGAGTTTTACTGGCACGCGTATGAGAGTCGAGGGTATTATATAAAACACACTTTAGTAAAATTAAATAACATAATATACAATACATATAAGTTTTTTTTCTTTCAATCTTTCTTGTTTTCATAATTTGCTATTTTTGCCTTCATCTTCTTATCTTACTCAATTCTTTATTTATTTTTATTTCATTATTTTTCTCATTATATTTTATTTATGCACTTTCTTTTCACTTCTTTTATCCTTCCTTCCTTCCTTCCTTTTTTCCTTAACCCCTCCCCTTCTATCCTTTTTGCTTAATTCTTTCTGTCATTTTCTTTATGTCATGGTCTCTTCTTTGGTTCTTGTGTTCCTCCACTTTGCGTCTCTTTTTTCTTTTTTCTTCTTTTTTCTTTTCATAATTTGTTCTTTTTCCGTTTTTTCTGTTCTTCATTCATTTATTTTTACTTTCTTTATCTTTTCTTATTTTTGTTTACATTTTCTGTTTTCTTCTCTTTCAGATCCTTTGTTTGTTTCTCTTTTTTTATAGTTATTCATATGTTCATTCATTTTCTCTCTCTTCCTTTCCTTCTTCCTTCATTCTTTTATCTCTTTTTCCCTTTTTATCTCTTTTTTCTTGCCTCGTTCATTTTGTCATTCCTGTCTATTATTTCTTCTTAATCATTCTGTGTCTGTGGTTATGATATCATTTTAGTTTCTTTATTATTTCTAGTTCATGAATACTTTATTTCTTCATCAATGCTTCTCTTATGGTTTTTATGTACATTCTTGTGTTACATCTCTTTAAACCCTAAACTGAAGACAGGCAGTGTGTTCAGAAAGACACTGTGTTCAGGAACCAACACACATATTAAAGAATCAGGAGCTTCAAATAACTACAGGAACCACATTAGTTCCAGGAACACACAGATACACGTGCGCTGACTTTGCACATTACTGTGTGTGAGCAGGTGACTGACAGGCAGTGAGGTTATCAGGTGATTAGTCACCATGCATTCTCATGTCAAATGAGTGTGTGAGCGCCACGGTCAATTACAGGGGTCAACACACACGCACACACACACACACACCTCACAACGCAACAACACTTTATCTATACAAGATATATGTTCCGGTACCAAAGGTATAAGTTCAGGTATTAAAAAGAACAGCTCAGGTGCCAGTGGTATAAATTCAAGGCTGAACTCTTCCAGTACCAAAGCTATACGCTCAGGTACTAAACAGTTCCAGTACCAAAGGTATAAGTTCAAATACTAAAGAGAACAGATCCATTAAACAAGTTTTCAGCTTCAGGAGCTATGCATGGCTCTCCAGTACCAGTGGAGAAGGAATTATCAATGGAATTCCTTGTTTTCATTTCTTTACTCTTGTTTTGTCTTTCTTTTTGCCTCTCTCTCTCTCTCTCTCTCTCTCTCTCTCTCTCATTCAGGACTACGGATTTGTTATGAATAATGTATTTTCTAATCAGCGGCTACACCTCTGTATGTGTGTGTGTGTGTTTTTCTATCCCTTTTACCTGAATTTGTACAGAAATTTGGCTAGTCCCCACAAAAATGAATCTCAGTCACTGTTCATACCTGCTTATTTCAATTCACGGTCAAGAGGGAAGTGGGGCCTATCTGGCAGCACAGGGTCCAAAGAACCTGGATTTGTCGAGCTGTAAAGGACAGTGCTAACCACTGCACCATCGTGCCCCCTACACACATATCATGACAATAATCTGTAAGCTTGTGCAAAACATCCTCAAAAATTGTACAAGCTCATTTACTAGAAACGCATAAAAGAGTGCTGTCTTTTTAAATGAGAGGAATAATATAAAATAATATAAAATAAGATCTAATAATAAATGTTTTTGTGGTGAATCTAAGGAGCACCAAATTATATTTCCCAGGCTGAAAGTGGAAAGTATCAGTTCCTTCATTTTCTCCCGATGTCTCTCTTCGTCTCGTCTCTCCGTCTCGTTCGTTCTGTCTCACAGCTGAAGATAAGCATGCAAAACAAGATTTACTGCTTACACTCCTCCTTCCCCGCCGCTCCGTCTCTCCACGCTCTCGCTCCTCTGGCTCTCTCAATCTCTTTCTTCCGCTCTCGCGGGTTCTGAGGATTATTCTCGCTAACAGCTTGCATAGCCGGTTGCTGCTAAATTAAGCAACACGTACACAAACCCACAGCATCTTCCACAAACCCAAACACACACATTTAGAGATAATACGTAACAGTCACGCTCTGGCACAGGGAATTTGGTTCACTTGTTTGTGCCCTTGGCATGTACACACACACACGCACATCTGCGGAAATGTGGCCTCCAACCAACATCCCGTCCACCCACTTCAACACACCCACTGACAGCTGTTGGCTCCAGCGTTTCCATAGGTGTGTGCGTGTCAGTGAGTGTTTGTGTGTTATGATAACACTGAGCACAGAGAACATACATACTTTGCAAGTTATAATGTGTGCAGTGATGTGGGTAAGTGAAACTTACGCACATATTCTGAAGTACGATAGCACAGAGAAACGCAGACACCACACAGTGAGACAGCACAGAGAAACTCAGACTGCACAGTAACAACACAAAAAATGTCAGAACCTTACAATAAGACAGCACAGAGAAAAGCAATCATTACAAAGTGAGACAGCACAATAACAACACAGACGAACAGATTACACCGATAACACGATGAGATTAAGTGACATGGGGAAGTGAAATTTAGCCCCATATTGTGAAGTAAGAGAGCACAGAGAATTTAAGACAGCTTAGTAACAGCACAGAGAAAGTAAGAATCATACAGAGACAGCACAGAGAAAGTAAGACATAACTCAGTGAGAACAAATGACATGGAGATATTAAATGTATGCCGATATTTTGAAATAAGACAGCACAGAGAGAGACACAGGCTTGAAACAGTGAGACTGCACAAAGAAAGTAAGGCAGCACAGTAACAGCACAAAGAACATCAGAATCGCAGAGTGAGATCACAGAGAATGTGAGACATTATACAGTTATACAGCACCGAAATCCCAGACACAACACAGTGATACAGCATATAACTTACAGACATAACACAGTGAGACAGCACAGAGATACCAAGGCAGCACAGTAACAGCACGGAGAACATAACAATCATACCGAGATATCATATAGAAAATGAGACATTATATAGTGATACAGCACAGAAATCTCAGGCACAACACAGTGATACAGCAAAAAACTCTCAGGCACACCATAGTGAGACAGCACAGTGAAAGTAAGACATAACACAATGAGTAGGCACAGGCATAACACAGTGAGACAGCACAGTGAATCTAAGACATAACACATTGAGTAGGCACAGGCATAACACAGTGAGACAGCACAGTGAAACTAAGACATAACACAATGCGTAGGCACAGGCATAACACAGTGAGACAGCACAGTGAATCTAAGACATAACACATTGAGTAGGCACAGACATAACGCAGTGACACAGCACAGTGAAAGTAAGACAACACAACGAGTAGGCACAGGCATAACACAGTGAGACAGCACAGTGAAACTAAGACAACACAATGAGTAGGCACAGGCATAACACAGTGAGACAGCACAGTGAAACTAAGACATAACACAATGCGTAGGCACAGGCATAACACAGTGAGAC
>JAJAGP010005974.1:0-26747 GCA_025084515.1 Ancistrus triradiatus | reverse complement strand
GTCGATGTTTACCGTAAGCCAACACATACGGATCAGTACTTTAGGTTTGACTCTCATCATCCACTGGAGCACAAACTAGGAGTCATCAGGACAAAGTACCACCGAGCAGACAGCGCCCCCCACTGACACAGCGGCCAAGGATGGACAGAAATCTCACATTAAGCAGGCCCTGGGCAAATATGGTTATCCGAACTGGGCCTTTGTCAAAGCCGGTAAGACGCCCAAATAGTGCTCCAGCAGATTAGCAGGAGGACAACATCTGCAGTCTAAGCGTAAACCAGTGGTGATTCCATATGTGGCAGGAACATCGGAACAATTGAGACGCATATTTTCCAAACACCGCGTCTCGGTGGCTTTCAAACCCCAAAACACGCTACGCCAGAAACTGGTCCACCCCAAGGATCGGGTTCCCCAGCACAAACAGAGTAATTTAGTGTACGCTGTTAAGTGCCGGGAGGATTGCCAGGAATTGTACATCAGCGAAACCAAACAGCCACTGGCGAAACGGATGGCACAACATAGAAGACCCATCTCATCAGGTCAGGACTTTACACCCACCTACAGGCCAGTGGCCACTCTTTCAAGGAAGAAGATATATCAGAGTACACCTCTCACCATCTTGCAATGCCGCTATCGCAGCCTTTCCCCAATCCTGTGTGAATGGCACACGTGGCCATTGTCATTAATGGATATGTCAATCTGCATATTAAACTGATCACTGGTCCCATTGTCATGCAATGGTGCTGGTACCAGTCGTTATGCAAATGTGCTGTATATAAGATTGGGGACGTTTTCCAACTAGCTGAGACTGAAGAAGTCACTTAGATGAGTGACGAAACGTTTCTCCCACAAAACCTTTTGTCCAGATGAACTGATTTAACTTCTGGGATTTTCTTACCTGGATTATTGCGGATGCATCAAAGCGTTTTATATTGGTTACTTGAGACTTTTATTTTGTAATGTGTACTGCAGGTTCCTCCATGTTCTTCTCTCTGACTGTGTTTGTGTTGCGCAGTGGGAAGTGAGACCTCTGCGTTTGCCTTCTACGGAACTGAACTAAACTATAAAATCTAAACTTTTATAAATCTCAACTGTAATACAGTGCGATATGAAGAAGGGGGGTATTGTGAGAGTTATGGAGGGAGCAGGAGTAATTAGGAGTGTGTTTATGGTACTGTTAGTGTGTGTGCTGGTTACTGAAGCGGTTACAGTTTCTCCTGATCCGCCGCGCGGTGAGTTTATTTATTATAGTACAGTAACTGATCTCAGATCAGCTGCATTACGGACTGTATTAAATATAATAACTCTATCTGATCTCAGATCAGCTGCATTACGCACTGTATTAAACATAATAACTCTATCTGATCTCAGATCAGCTATAAATTACGTTATGTAACACTGTAAATATACAGGAAATGGTTCGGTTAGCTTATTCAGGCCTGGAAACAATAATGACAGTAATGTTCATAATATAGTGTTTATTAATTATTTATTTATTAATGAGCATTCTAATACTGTATATTTAAATATTTCTTAGTTGTAATTAAAGCTGGGTTTCACTGTGTACCGCTTACTGTTAAACTGGTCATATAAACCGTACAGCTCAGAATACATATCTATCTATCTATCTATCTATCTATCTATCTATCTATCTATCTATCTATCTATCTATCTATATCTATATCTATATCTATATATATATATATATATATATATATATATATATGGTTGTGTTTGTTACAGCCTGCAGCACCTTCTCCAGTTGTGATTCTTGTCTGAAAAACGTCTCAGTAAGTATTTTTTCGATTAGTTAGTAGTTTTTTCGATTTCCTCTGACAGTTTTCTTTGTAAATAATTTTTCTTTTCATTTTGATTCAGAGTTTTTACGATGTGTGTGTCAGTGAGTCACACATCAGATGTGTTTTAACATGTCAGACTGAATCCATTTCGCAAGATCTCAGGGCTGATATATTTGAGATTATAGGTTTTAGACTCTGAGCTTCCTGATTCTGGCTTCACCCTTTGGCACAGGCTAGTTTTTTAAGGATGCTAAATCAGTGTAATGAATCTGTTCTGTGTTTAGTGTCTGTGGTGCTACACCAACAACACCTGCACTGATTATCCTGTGGCTCACCTGCTGCCCCCTTCATCAGTCTGTAGCCTGTCTCAGGCTCGCTGGGGGGTCTGCTGGAGTAAGTATACACTCACACATATCCCATATCCACAGTGTAGTTCAATTTAGTACTCAGACAGGAGGGGGCAGCAGATGTACGTTTTAATAATTTTAATTGAGTTTAATAATGTTTTTTGTGTGTGTAGTGAACTTTGAGGCTCTGATCATTGCTATGGGAGTGATAGCTGGTGTTTTGTTGCTGATTATCACTGTGTGCTGCTGCTGCTGCTGTTGCCGCTGTGGATCTTCATCCCGGTAAAAAACGCTCGTACAAAATAGTGTTTAAATAGCAACTCGTGTCTGTACATTCAGCTGTACATTCTGAGTGTGTTAATTGTGTGTGTGTGTGTGTGTGTGTGTAGGTTTAATCGTTTTGAGGAAGAGATTGCTCGCCGGAGGGAGAGAAGCAAACAACTTTCAGAGGAACGGTGAGTTACAAATTCACTTTCAGATTAAACCACAAAACAGCCGCTGTAACAGTGAGTAATGTTAAACTGTGTGTGTGTGTGTGTGTTGCAGGAGGGCTGAGAGGAGAGTGAAACATGATGAGATCCGTAGGAAGTACGGTGAGTAAATACTCCCTGGTTGGGATGTTACAGATCTCATTGAACTTTTTCGAACTGTGTTTCTTGGTGACTAGAAAACAGACGCCCTCTGCTGGCTGCGGGCGGTTAGTTTTTATGATGCTATGGTTGGGTTCAGATTTCTGCTTTACAACGTTCTTTGTAAGCTGATTGGTTAAACACCACGCTACACTGTTTGAAGTAAGACGTTACTCAAGTTGTGTGGTGGTGTTATCTTGTGGGTGGTGTCTCTGCAGGTTTGATGCCGGACTCGGATCATCCATACAGCAGGTTTGAGAATGAGTGAAAGAGGACAGAAGTTTCTCCTGCAGAACCACCGGGGTTTCTCCAGCTCATGCTTTCATTCTACCACTGATCACTCACTCAGTGACCCCCCCCCATATACTCCCCAATACCCCTCCCCAAATAGCCCCTAAGACACCCAACACCCAGCTCTGATCAGATAAATCAGCCTCTCTGAATTATACAAATGATGCACTTTGATTATTTCTCTACACCTCACTGTAGTGTGTGTGCGCATGCGTGCGTGTGTGTGTTTAATGCTGTTCTATTATTGAAATGTTTCCTAATAAAAAAATTTTTACACTTGATGTTGAATTCCTTTATGTCTGTACTGAACTCTAATGCTGTTTATTATTATTTTATTATTGTATTATGATTTGTATTTATATTATAATTAGTGTTGTTGTTGTTATTATTATTATTATTATTATTATTATTATTATTTTTCTGTGCTGATGGAATTGTGAAATTATAAACACAGAATAAAAGAGAAATCTGCTAAACAGTCTAAAATAAATTAAGCCTGTGAAAGAAGTCTTCAAAGGAATAGTTAAATAGATTAGTTCCATGTAGTGTTTGTGTCTAACTTTGTATTTTCAAGATTTAATAATAATAATGGATATTTTTTAGATTAATTCTCGTTGTTTTTGCACGTTAGTCCGTATTTTTCATCTCATTGTGAAAGTTCCGCTAATGACTGACAGCAGTCTCGTCCAATCACAGAGCGGCTGTACTGGTAATAAGGTATGAGAGTGGGCGGGGTTTATTCGAAGCGCACGCCGAGAGACTTTCAGATTGAGCGTGAGGAGGAAGCGGTACCGATATTACACTGTGTATCGATTATTTATTAGAATTCGTTTAGATATGGAATTGAATCACATAGCAGCACGAGACTGGAACAAAGGAGCATATTGTATGTGTACAGATCTTCATAATCTTCGTCTATAACATCACTCCATCACCCACACTTTCAGAACCTCCACCGGGACTCAGTGTGTGTGTGTGATGTGTGTGAGAGTGTGTGTAATCTGAGGATAACAGTATGAAGAAACTGAGGAGAACTGTATCAGAGAGCTTCAGCCGCATCGGTGAGTAACACACACTCCAGTGCCTTCACCTATATATTTGTCCATTTATATCTGATAATTAGTCTATAATATATAAATAATAAATCATAAAGTTACCTGAGGTAAGGTCATGAAAAGTATGGTTGGTGCTGTAAGCTTTTTATTTGACACTTTTACCCCTGGTTCTCCTGGTTAGGGTCATGGGGGAAGGGTTCAGATCTCAGAGGACAAAGGGTGCAGGCATAGGCGTCCTGTCAGTTCATCAGATGGATGGATAGGGGTCGCCAGTGCAGTGCTGAGGAATGTTCCCCAACTGGTCTCTCCTCCCTCAGATATGACCAATCTACGTGACTGGTGGACAAGGTGATCCAGGGTTCAAATCCCAGCGCTGCCAAACTGCCACTGCCAAACCTTTGAGTGAGGCCCTTAAAGCTCAGTTGGATGGGTTGTGGGTTGCAAGACTGGATCAGAGAACATGAAATATAAATGTAAAAATAGATAGTAGGGTTAATTTATCATACATTTCAGGGTGGAAATTGTCAGATTGAGATCAGTTCCTGATCAGCTCCTGATGCAGTATAATAATATTATAATGATAATGTAAAGGTCAGGACTTCCATATGGTTCCAAACCCAAAGCTTTACGGTCATCTAGAACAAGATTATATCTGGAACAGTAAGATTCACTGAAACTAAGAGCTGCAGCTCCAACCACCAGAACCTTTATTCCATTATTCCTCCACCAAACCCACATTCATCCATCAGACTGAGGATGTTAAATACAATTCATGAGAACATGTTTCTGCTGCTCCAGGGTCCAATGTTGGTGCTTTAACCCCATGTAGCTGATGCTTACCAGGCTTTGCTGCATGATCCACGGAGCTCCTGACCAAAAGTTTTGGTTCTTGTTTTTGTGCTGATGTTTCTTCCCAAAGCAGTTTGTACTTGACAGTGATGCTTCATATGATAGTAGCTTGTGTGTGTGTGTGTGTGTGTTTGTGTCAAAAATGGATGTTGTATGATTTTGTAGACCTGTTAGTGTTGGAAGGATCTGAAATAGCAAAATAAACTAGTTAAAAGTAAGTATCCACAAAATAAGGGTTGTGTAGTGTATGTTTAAAACACACACACACACACACACACACACACACACACACACACACACACACAAAGGGTAAGTGAGTAACTGGTCTCCGTTTCTTTTCTCCCTGAAAGCTTTAAAGAAGGAAGATGGCGGTTTTGATGAGGTAAGTGGAAACTGGAGAGTGTGTGCTTGTGTGTTCGTGTGTGAAGGCACAGCTTCATGGGAAATAGTTTGAGCCACTGACTATAAAAGGCTTCAACTGGATGAAGCGCTCCCTGTGTGTGTGTGTGTGTGTGTGTGAGTGTGAGTGTGAGTGTGAGCAAGCTAGTAAGGAAAAATGTGAAGAATCTGAGAAGGGAAAGAGCCACTTCCTGTTCCGAGTGTCTCTGAGAGCAATGTTTGACCTCTTGTGTGTGTGTGTGTGTGTGTGTGTGTGTGTGTGTGTGTTGGGGGCATTAACAAGCAGTGTTTAGTGAATAGTGAGTAAGTTGACAGGATGCTGTGGTAAACAGAGCTGCTGTTCTGATTCTGATTCAGATGTGTGTGTGTGTGTGTTAGCGAACATTATCAGTACATCTTTGTGTGTTTACTGATCACATGGTTCTGCTCCTGTTCTGTACCAGTTTCATTTAAACCCTGCTCCATGTTACATTATAAGAATGAACGTTAATCCCACCTTTCATAATCACTGAACAGAGTATGGATCACAATTGATCTGTGTGATTATAGTCTAATCATTCACAGTATAACTGATTGGATTCCTTATAGATCCTACTTCACTGTTGCTGTGAGTCTTTTCAGTGCAGCACAGAACAGAGACACTACTGTCCTCATCTCATTATTACCAGCCCATAGAGCACTCGTACCAGAGCTCTGAGTATCAGCCGGGACTGATCATACACCGATCCCGTACCAATCCCATACTGATCCCACACAGATCTGCCTGATTTTCACTGTTGGACTGGTACACAGATAGCTAGACTCTAGGTGGCATCATTTTCACTCAGTCCGGCAGCATGCTGTTTGAGTTTGATACATCATACTGAAAGGAGAACTGCAGAATTTCTGTCTAAATGTGTGTTTGTGTGTGTGTGTGTGTGTGTGTGTGTGTGTGTGTGCGTGTGTGTGTGTGCGCGCGCGCGGTTTTACTTTTCTGTCTTTTCTTAAACACTTTCCATTATACAATCCCATCTGCAAGAAGAATTCCTTCCACTAAGCAGAGATGTGTGTATGTGCATGTGTGTGTTAACATGGTGACAGTACTGAGGTGTAAGTAAAGACGCTACATTCTCTTTACTCGGATGGACAGATTAAGTGTGTGTTCCGAGGCAGTGTCCTTAACCACACTGTTGTATAAATAGTGCAGCTGTAATGAAGCAGTGTTTCACGGATATACTGACTGGAATAGACTGCAGTTTGGGACACAACTGTGCAATGGCAGTTCCATGCTGCTGCTAAATGCTATTACACTTTGGCTTATCGGTGTGTTTTGGGACACAGCCTGTTACTGTGTGAGGACTGATAAATTAAAAATCTTCCATGAGTGTATCTGATGTCATCCAATGGAAAGAGTTCTGGAGAGAGAGAGAGAGAGAGAGAGAGAGAGAGAGAGAGAGAGAGAGGAGGATGACCCTGATCTTGTAACTTGAGAGAAATGAAACACCAACAGATACACTCATTACTGATACAGTGAGAGAGAGAGAGGCTCATGAGTGGAAGGATAATGGAGAGACGCACTGCTCTGTTAAATAAATAATTTGTAATAAGTAAATGATGTGATGAGCAGCAGCAGCAGGAACCAGAATGAGTTTGTTGTCTTTCTTTACACCCATAGTTGCAGAAAGCTTCAGTGATGGTTTCAACCTTGAATACTTATTTATGATATGGTATTAAATGTGTATTTAATGTAATCATGTACCACAGAAATTAATACGGCGATTACACATATACAGCAAAATAATAATAATAATAATAATAATAATAACAGAAATGGCATACTCAAGTGGTGCAGAGATGTATGGTTACATTCAGACTGCAGGTAGAAGTGGCCCAATTTCACTTTACTTCACATATCACACAGATTGGTTTCTTTCATGGCAGCATGAATCTAGATGAATGAATGAATGAATGAATGAATCCTAAAACGGATATGGGGTCTGGACTATGGAACAAAAAGTCCAGGTTTCAAATCTCACCTCTGCCAAGCTGCCACTGTTGAGTCCTTGACCAAATTTAAATTGCTTGGATTGTAAGACTGTACCAGTTGGAAGTTGCTCTGGATAAGGGCATCTGCTAAATGACATAAATGTAACTGTAAATATGTGGTCCTGTGACCTCAGTCTGAACATCAGGTCAGAATTCATGCCTTGTAGCTGTGATACCTGCCCCCCTGTGATGGACTGGTGTCCCTTTCAGGGTACATGTTCACCTACACCCTGTAAATTCCAGGGATAGGCTCTTAAGCCCCCCACAATCCTAACCAGCATAACGTCTCTCACTACCACTTAATCAGGTTGTGGCAGTGCCAGGACAACACAGTGCATAAGGCAGAAACCAACCCTAGATAGGGCGTCAGTCCACAAGCACGCACACACACACTAACAATGGAATTGTTGACCCAACACGTCTTTGGAATGTGATAGGAAACTAGAGCATCCACAAGAAACCCGCAGAAACATTGGGAGAACATGCTAACTCCAGAGGGCCAGCTGCTGAATTTTGCAGTATATGGTGGAACTCCATATGAAAAGTTCTTACATGTTTAGTTTCTTGGCACCAAGAGCTTAATGTACAGAAGATTGTGGACATGCAGTGGAAACTTTTCTCTCAGATTCAGGTGAATCTCTGTGTGAGTGTGTTGGAGATGAGTAGCACTGTGTGTAACCTGTATGATGGAGCCAGAGTACAGATCCAAATTTCTATTATCTCTATTTTTAAACCGTGCTTCCACACAGTCCTACATGCACCCCTAAGTGCTCACCACGCCCCTTTAATGGAGGCTCATTCAGCAGCAGTGTGTGCAGAATGGCAGATCTGTTTGTGATTATAGCCATCTGTGTCTGTATGTGTGTATATGATTGTTAATCTCACACACCCTGTGAGTCCTGATGATGCTCTGCCAGCCTGAAGCTCCTATTACACTGAAGCTGCACGGCATGAGGGATCAATAGCACTCTGTCTGTGTGTGTGTGTGTGTGTGTGTGTGTGTACACTCCCATGTCGCTGCAGTCGCTTCGTTCTGCTTCCTCAAAATCCTTGGGCTGTACCATCTACACTTGCGGGGGCTGCTGGTTTGGGTGAGGAGGAAGGGAACGTGAGGACAGTATTTTACAGTTTGCTCACATAGCTTCAGGATAGACTCCCCCACATTTCTCAATATTTGGTACAGACCGTGGGGTTTCAGCCTGCTGAGACGTGAGAGAGAGACAGCGAGAGAGACAGGCAGAGTGAGACAGGGATGGTGTAAGTGGATGCATGTTATTTGCTGGTGCTGCATCCTGCAAACACAGACTCACGTAAGGTAAGATCGTAAAGAGCTGTCTCTCTCTCTCTCTCTCTCTCTCTCGCTCTCTCTCTCTCTGTGTGTGTCTGTGTCTCAGCTGTCTCTCTGTCTGCAGTAACACTGTCCAGTTGCAGCTCTCACATGCAGTACAGTGTGTAACAAATATGAAATAGTCAACACACACACACACACGTGAGACATGCTCTGTGACGTGTGTGTGCTCTGTATAGTGTTACACAACAGTGTACGTCCTGTTTGTGTGTGTGTGTGTGTGTGTTTTGTGTGTGTGTGTGTGTGTGTGTGTGTGTGTGTGTGTGTGTGTGTGTGTGCTCGCATCAGCATCACTGTTCACTGTTCCTGTGCTGCATGCTTCCGTTCCATCATATCAGGCCTGTATATTGATACAGATCTCAGTAGACAAGGAGTTTCTTAGATAAATGAAGGTGTTTGTGACACTGTGTGCAGGTAATAAACACACCCGCTGAACTCCACTGATCATCTGCACCAGTATTAGTACCAGTATTGGTTCTGACACTGGTAGATGGTGTATTAGTTAAAAATACCACATATTATCAGTATACTTCTGTTCCTTTTGCACTATTCTAGATTCTTACACATGCATCCAATCCTGCACACTGTATGAATTTAGTACAAGAACAGTCACTTGGAACCGAGGCCTTTCCCCCAAGGTTTCCATTTTCACTGATTTTGCATATGAGTACAGATCAAGTAACACCTCAGCATCACACACACTTAATAATGTCACAGTGTAACAGGTAATCTAGCACATGCCATGCCTGCACTGTTACATTGACAGCAATGGAATAGACAATGGGGAAATAGAGGAGTGTAGGGTACTGAACAAGGGAATGAAAGAGGAGTTCAAATTTGAGCACAGCAACGTTAATTAAATCTTAATGCTGTAGCGTATACATTAGCACTGTTGTTAGAGAGATTCCTACAACCACAAGTGGGTTTCTACAAACTTTCACTGATGATTGACAAGGTGATTTTACACACACACAGAGGAAGGTGAGGATCAGAGCATTGCTGTATTAGATAGATGCATAATGTAGTCAGTACATACATGTACCAGGACACAGTGATAATTAAATTCTCTGCTAATTAAAATGTGTGACTGTTTGCAATCGAAGTTTAAAACGTGAATGTTTTATATTGTGAGGGTTTGGTTTGACTGATATACAGAGATACAGAGTATAAAACTGACAATCCATCTGGAGGAGACTCTGTATGACAGATCTGCTTTTTTTTTTTGATGAATAGTGTAACACACAGCACTCTAATAATTATAAAGCACAGAGTAATTACAGTAAATAATCATTGCACCATAAATCTAATCTTTTAATATCATTCTCATAACGTCTCTTATTGTCACACAACACACAGGTGAAAGCTGATGATTAAACTCTCTTCAGTATAACTGATCTGGTCCCTAACCCCAATCCCAACTCTAAAACCCTTGACATGTACAGTGGTGCTTGAAAAGTTTGTGAACCCTTTAGAATTTTCTATATTTCTGCATAAATATGACCTAAAACATCATCATATTTTCACACAAGTCCTAAAAGTAGATAAAGAGAACCCAGTTAAACAAATGAGACAAAAATATTATACTTGGTCATTTATTTATTGAGGAAAATGATCGAAATAATTACATATTAGTGAGTGGCAAAAGTATGTGAGCCTTTGCTTTCAGTATCTGGTGTGACCCCCCCCCTGTGCAGCAATAACTGCAGCTAAAACGTTTTCCTGTAGCTGTTGATCAGTCCTGCACACCGCTTGGAGGAATTTTAGAGCCCATTCCTCCGTACAGAACAGCTTCAGCTCTGGGATGTTTGGTGGGTTTTTCCTCACATTAGCTGCTTAAGGTCCTTTCAAGGTCCTTCCACAGCATTTTCCATTGGATTAAGGTCAGGACTTTGACTTGGGCCATTCCAAAACATGAACTTTATTCTTCTGTAACCATTCTTTGGTAGAATAACTTGTGTACTTAGAGTCGTTGTCCTGCTGCATGACCCACCTTCTCTTAAGATTCAGTTCATGGACAGATGTCCCTGACATTTTTCCTTTAGAATTCTCTGATATCATTTCAGAATTCATTGTTCCATCAATGATGGCAAGCTGTCCTGGCCCAGATGCAGCACCGCCATGTTTCACAGATGGGATAAGGTTCTTATGCTGGAATGCAGTTCCTTTTTCTTCTCCAAACATAACACTTTTTCTTTTAAACCAGAAGTTCTTTTTTGGTCTCATCCTTCCACAAACATTCTTCTAATAGCCTTCTGGCTCGTCCACGTGATCTTTTAGCAAACTGTAGACCAGCAGCAATGTTCTTTTTGGAGAGCAGTGGCTTTCTCCTTGCAAACCCTAGCATGCACACACCATTGTTGTTCAGTGTTCTTGATTTCTGATGGTGGACTCATGAACATTAACATTAGCCAATGTGAGAGAGGCCTTCAGTTGCTTAGAAGTTTACCCTGAGGTCCCTTTTGTGACCTCGCCAACTATTACACACGCCCTTGCTCTTGCCGTGATCTTTGTTGGTCGACCACTCCTGGGGAGGGTAACAATGGTCTTGAATTTTCCTCCATTTGTTACACAATCTGTCTGACTGTTGGATTGGTGGAGTCCAAACTCTTTAGAGATGGTTTTTTTTGTAACCTTTTCCGCCTGATGAGCATCAACCAACCTCTCTCTGAGCTCCTCAGAAATCTCCTTTGTTCGTGCCATGATACACTGGTCCACAACGTGTTGTGAAGAGCAGACTTTGATAGATCCCTGTTCTTTAAATAAAACAGGGTGCCCACTCACACCTGATTGTCATCCCATTGATTGAAACACCTGACTCTAATTTCACCTTCAAATTAACTGCTAATCCTAGAGGTTTACATACTTTTGCCACTCACTAATATGTAATATTGGATCATTTTCCTCAATAAATAAATGACCAAGTATAATATTTGTGTCTCATTTGTTTAACTAGGTTCTCTTTATCTACTTTTAGGACTTGTGTGAAAATCTGATGATGTTTTAGGTCATATTTATTCAGAAATATAGAAAATTCTAAAGGGTTCACAAACTTTATAGACACTGTCCTGACTTTCTATGAGTTTCTTTCTGTCTGTGATTGTAATGAATTGAATCAGAGTATAAATACAATGTGCTCTATACTTCTGTAGAGTCCATGTGTCATGTATTGTTCAAGATCGACTTCATGTAAACTAAAAATATATCTACAGATTTTAATAAACATGTAAATAAAGCTATATGAAAATGAAACATTAGCAGTCATAATGTCAACTCATCTTAAACTCAGTCAAATTAAGCTTTAACCTTACCAAATGTATATTTAAACAAATAAATTGTCTCTACAACTAATATTGATGAGACTGGGCTAAAGTAAATGTAAGCAGATACTAAAAGCACAAGACTAGACCGAATGATTTAATGTTTAGTGTATGGATATGAGCATGTGCTAAAGATTTACTATGCTCTGTTATACTGTGTGTGTGTGTGTGTGTGTGTGTGTGTGTGTGTGAGAGAGAGAGAGAGAGAGAGAGAGTTTCTGGTGAATGACATAATGAAGCTCTAGCTCTGATTGGCTGTATGTTAATCCTCCTCAGATATGCGTCTCAAACATGTCCAATCGAGGGTCCCAGGGTTCGGACTCGCTATTCAGACCTCTGGATGCGATCCCTGAGGAGCGCAGGGTGAGGGTGCAACGCACTCAGAGTGGGTTCGAGCCCTTTGAGAAGTGTACCAGCCAGGTGAAGAGAGTACACTCTGAAAACAACGCCTGCATCAACGCTAAGAGCTCCAGCACTCCCACCGAATCTCCCAAACTCCGCCGCCACTCCAGCCCCTCCTCTGTGGGTGTGAGAATGTGTGTGGGTGTGAGTGTGTGTGTGTTTGTATTGCACTCATCGCTCTGTAGGAAGGTACACTAAAGAATGTGTTTCTGTGTGCAGCCGACAAGTCCGAAATTCGGGAAAGCCGATTCCTATGAGAAATTGGAGAAACTTGGAGAGGGTTCATATGCTACTGTGTACAAGGGCAAGAGCAAGTGAGTTTTCTCTGTAGTGTGTGTGTTATTGGACCCCGTGTAGTGAGCTGAACACTGATGATTAACACTAAAGCTGAGTGATTGTGTAAGGGACCACGCAGTTCCATGGCCCGACGCTGGAGGACAGCGATGGCGTGGTGGATTTGCTCCTCGCTGACTGTATTTCAGCGTGAGCCCTTGTTTTTTTCCTTTTGGGTTTTTGTGCACGCACCCACACACACCTATTTATTTATTTGTTAATTTACTTTTTGGCTTGGGCTGGCCGATTCCACCAGTAGCTCACTGCACTTGGGTCCTAAATGTCCCACACGTAACAACAACACAACATGTAACAGATTGTTGTGTTTTTCATAAATGCATTGTAGTTCTCTTTCATTCACAATTTACTATCCTACTTATTCTCTGTGCTTCTGAGATATGTGTGTGTGTGTGTGTGTGCGTGTGTGTGTGTGCGTACGTGTGTGTGTGCAGGGTGAACGGGAAGCTGGTGGCTCTGAAGGTGATTCGGCTGCAGGAAGAGGAGGGAACACCGTTCACTGCCATTAGAGAGGGTGAGGAGGATGAAGGCTGTGTGTGTGTGTGTGTGTGTGTGTGTGTTTGATGGAGGGGTGTGGGGGGAGTGTTGCAGAGTTAGTCTCTTTGGGTTTTGTATAACCATTAGGATTAGTTTGGATTCAGATTTTGGTGGAACAGTTCTTGTGATGTCTGATACCACTGGGACCTGAACCCATTGGTGGGTAAGTGAATGACCAAAAAGCACAGAAAAAGGACCAGACCTGGCACATAAGAGGCTGAGGATCAGGTGCCCAGGGAAGGACTGGGACAGTTAATGTGTGTTAACATGTGTGTTTGTTCACAGCGTCTCTATTAAAGGGTCTGAAACATGCAAACATTGTCCTGCTCCATGACATCATACACACCAAGGAGACACTCACACTTGTCTTTGAATACGTGGTGAGTGCACACACACACACACACACACACACACATAACACAGCTGCACACAGATGAATTCAATCCATTTCTCACAGAGCATGCTGATGATGATGGAGACTATGAGAGAAAGTGTGTGTGTTTGTGTGTGAGAATGTGTGAATAAATCTATAGCTATAAACATGGAGTTCACAAATACTAAGTGTGTGTGTATGCGTGTGTATGCTTGATGAGAAAATTGGCTCCCTGTGTATTACTGCTGACCTGCTGTGTGTATTTAACTCTGCAGCACACAGATCTGTGTCAGTACATGGATAAACATCCCGGAGGCCTTCATCCTGAAAATGTCAGAGTGAGTACTGAGTACTGATTACACATGAGAGAGAGAGGGAGGGAGAGAGAGAGGGAGGGAGAGAGGGAGGGAGATGAGAGCCGTAGGGATCGAGGAGAGGGAGGGTAGAGAGAGAGGGAAGAGGAGCAGAGGGCCATGGGAGTGGAGGGAGGGAGGGAGAGAGAGAGGGAGGAAGGAGAGAGGGATTGGATGAAGGAGGGGAAGAGAGGGGATGGGATGGAGCAGAGGAGGGACGGGAGGGATGGGAAGGGAGGGAGGGAGAGGGGGAGGGAGGGATGGGACCCAGAGAGGATTCGGTAGGGAGGGAGAGAGGGAGGAGAGAGGGAGGGAGGTGAGACGACCGAGAGGGCCGAGAGGGGAAGGAGAGAGAGAGGGGACCGGGAGGGAGGTGAGTAGAGGGAGAGAGAGAGGGGGAGGAGGGAGGGGAGGGACGGGAGAGAGGGAGTGAGAGATGGAAGGGAGGGAGAGGGAGAGGGGGAGAGGGGGAGAGGGGGACCGAAGAGGGAGGGGAGGGGAGACGGGATGGGGGAGGGAGGAGGGGCGATGAGTGGAGGGGAGGGAGAGAGGAGGGAGAAGAGGGATCGGAGAGAGGTGAGGGTGAGAGAGGGGAGGGAGGAAGAGAGGGAGGGAGGGGAGGGAGAGAGGTCGAAAGGGACGGGAGGGAGAGGGAGAGAGAGAGAAGAGAGGAGAGGGAGAAGAGAGAGAGAGGGAGAGGGGAGAGAGAGGGGGAGAGGGCGGGAGGGAGGGGAGGGAGGGAGGGAGAGGTGAGGGAGGGAGGGAGGGCGGGGAGAGGGGGAGAGGGAGGGAGGGAGGGAGGGAGAGGGTGGAGAGGGAGGGAGGGGAGAGGGGGAGAGGGAGAGAGAGAGAGAGAGAGAAGGAGAGGGAGGGCGGGAGGGAGAGGGAGGGAGAGGGAGGGAGAGGGAGGGAGAGGAGGGAGGGAAGAGGGAGGGAGGGAGGGCGTAGGGGGAGGGAGGGGGGAGTGAGGGGAGGGTGGGAGGGAGGGAGTGAGTGGAGGGGGGGGGGAGGGATTGATGGTTGGATCTGAAGACATCATCTCACTCTTCCAGAGCAACAAGTGACAGACGGATGGATATGTGTGTGTGTGTGTGTGTGTGTGCTTGCACGCATGTGTGTGTAGCTGTTCCTTTTCCAGTTGCTGAGAGGATTATCATACATCCATCAGAGATTCATCCTGCACCGAGACCTCAAACCCCAAAACCTTCTGATCAGTGAGAACGGAGAGCTCAAACTCGCTGACTTTGGTAACACACACACAGACACAAACACACAAACAAAGACACACAGAAGTCACTTTGACTTAGTCGAACAGAATTCTGTACTTAAATGCAATAGTGGTACAGCATCTAATCAGGTGACAGTGAGTTCAAATCCTGGACCCACGAAGCTGCCACTGCTGGGCCCATAAGCCAAAACCATAATCTGAAGTCTCTTAAGAAGCCTAAACCATGAGAAACTCTTGGTCATTGCTATGCTAATGCTGTAAAATGTAATGCAATGTAATTAAACTTGCCATGGAATAATAACCAATGGATGCCAGTTAGAACCTGGTGGTGACTTCACTCCTCGCCCAGACATCAAATGCAACTCAGAACCAGACATGCAGTCTGACCAATGTCCCTCAATGGCAGGATGGGATGTAGAGAGACCTGTGAGGTGATTATTATCTCTCGGATTGTGTGACAGTTCCACCGTGCAGGAGTTCCTGGATGCTGCTCACACTAGGACAAGATAGTTCATGTGTTCTTGGGTCTGTCTCTGTCTTCTGCATTTCCTGGAACCTTCCAGCTCTCTTCAGTTCCTTCTGGGTCTATGGTGCTGGGTCTGAGGTAGTGCAGGCAGAAAAGGGCTACAATCACATGTCTCTCTCTCTCTAGCTCTGTGTGCTTTGTGATGAACGGTAATTAAGGAGGAACAGGACAGAGGGGACAGTAATCGGTGTTAATAAACATGCCTATATACAGCACTCTGTTAATAACCGTTGGATTGGAACGAACACAACACACACAACACACAACACTCACAGTTCTTTCTACAAATTCCACAGGACTGTGGTAGCCCTAGCGGTTAAGGTACTGGACATGGGACCAGAAGTTCCAGGTTTTCAAATCCCACCTATGCCAAGCGCCATGTTGGGTAAATGTAGTTTTTAGGCCAAACTGTTACACCACATATATGTGAGGTGTTGGTGGGTTTCAGGTCTAGCTGTGCTTAAATCAGTACCCAGTCACACATACTCTAATGAGGTGGTGGGACTCTGTGGTACAGACCTCCAGATGTTCTGCTGGTTCTACTGAATACTCCACCTGCCTGGATATGTGGGTGAGAACAAGAACACACACACACACACACGAGTGAAAAGCAACAACAACAAATGTAATAATGATAATCAGGTTGAGCAGATCTGATGTGTTTTGTGCGCACATGTGTGTGAGACTGTGTAATGTCACTGTTATGTAAATCAGTGTACTAATTGTGATGGTGATGGTAGGGGGGTGGTCTGTGATCTTCATCGAGATGATTCAGGGTGTGGCCGCGTTTCCTGGTATGAAGGATGTTCAGGACCAGCTGGAGAGAATATTCCTGGTGAGTGAGACACATGTCTGTCTGTCTGTTTGTCAGCTAACCCTTACCTTATCCAGTTTAACAATAAATCTGTACTGAGGTCAGTCTGTCACATGCTTATTATTATCCTTTATAACTAAACCAAGCTTTCAGAGTGTCACTATGTCCAGTTCTGTAATAACGACTGGACTGTGGTGGCACAGCAGGTTAAAGGACTGAACGATTCTGGTGGAATCCCAAGTGAAAATACACAATGGGCTGGAACCCAATATAATAACAAAGCCAAGCCCAGATGGAGTAATAATAAAGTGAATTTATTAATAACAACACAAAAAAATGTATGCTCAAATAAGGTATTCGAGTCGAAAACCAGAATGAATGCAGGGAACGAGTCCAGGAACGAGTCTGAAGGAGAGCTGTAGCACTACAGCCAGGAGGAAGCAGCAGGGTGCATGGCCAAGAATCCCGATGATGGACTGCCGGGGAAGTAAACCAGAGCCAGGCGGGAGCAGCAGGAAGCACAGTAGGTGAAGCGGAAACAGGAATGTGGCAAGACGATCTGGAGATTCCTCGTTCTCTGCGTTGGTCTTAAGTAGCGATGTAAATCAGTCTGGATGATCAGGAACACCTGAGGAGCCGCCCAATACCGTGGATCTTACAGTGGTGCTTGAAAGTTTGTGAACCCTTTAGAATTACCTATATTTCTGCATAAATATGACCTAAAACATTCACAAACTTTCAAGCACCACTGTAAATGAGAATAGCTTTTATTCCTCACTGTTATTAGCGACAGACACAAGGTTATATCGAGAGTGGTCATTCATTCATATATATATATATATATATATATATATACACTGCTCAAAAAAACAAAGGGAACACTTAATTAACACAATATAACTCCCAAGTAAATCAAACTTCTGTGAAATCAAGCTGTCCACTTAGGAAGCAACACTGACTGACAATCAGTTTCACATGCTGCTGTGCAAATGGAATAGACAACAGGTGGACATTATTGGCGATTAGCAAGACACACTCAATAAAGGAGTGGTTCTGCAGGTGGGAACCACAGACCACTTCTCAGTACCTCTGCTTTCTGGCTGATGTTTTGGTCACTTTTGAATGTTGGTGGTGCTTTCACACTCGTGGTAGCATGAGACGGACTCTACATCCCACACAAGTGGCTCAGGTAGTGCAGCTCATCCATGATGGCACATCAATGCGAGCTGTGGCAAGAAGGTTTGCTGTGTCTATCATCGGAGTGTCCAGAGGCTGGAGGTGCTACCAGGAGACAGGCCAGTACACCAGGAGATGTGGAGGAGGCTGTAGGAGGGCAACAACACAGCAGCAGGACCGCTACCTCCACATTTGTGCAAGGAGGAACAGGAGGAGCACTGCCAGAGCCCTGCAAAATGACCTCCAGCAGGCCACAAATGTGCATGTGTCTGCACAAACGGTCAGAAACCGACTCCATGAGGATGGTATGAGAGCCCGACGTCCACAGATGGGGGTTGTGCTCACAGCCCAACACCGTGCAGGACACTTGGAATTTTCCAGAGAACACCAGGATTGGCAAATTCACCACTGGCGCCCTGTGCTCTTCACAGATGAAAGCAGGTCACACTGAGCACGTGACAGACGTGATTCATTTTATTTCTTTCTCTGCAGGTCCTTGGTACTCCATGTGAGGAGGTGTGGCCAGGTGTTCACTCTCTTCCTCTCTTCAAACCAGGTAAACATCCTGCTTTCTTTCAGACACATTAACACTGACACACACACACACTGTATTTTCATAATTGTGCGTGCTTCTGCAGATCGCTTTCCTGTGTACAGTCCCAAAAAACTCAGACAAGCCTGGAATAGGTGAGTCAGTGTGTGTGTGAGTGTGTGGTCAGTTGTTTAAATTCTCACCCACCAGTATTCCACCCCCTGTAAAAAGAGCTATATCTCATGTGTGCACTGTCATGTCTGTGTGTTTGTGTAGGATGGGTTATGTGGATCATGCTGAAGACTTGGCTCTCAGGTTTCTGCAGTGTTTCCCGAAGAAGCGACTTTCTGCACAAACAGCACTGCAGCATGAGTACTTCAGCTCCCTAACAGCTAAACTAAGAGAGCTAACGGACAGTGAGTAACACACACACACACACACACACACACACACACATATCCATCCGTTTTTGTATGATTGTTCTAATAATTTAAATAATTTAGTGTTTCCACTTCATAAATGTGCTATGGAAACCCTAGAACACTGTGTGTGTGTGTGTGTGTGTGTGTGTGTGTGTGTGTGTGTGTGTGTGTGATTCTCAGTGTCCTCTATCTTCTCGGTTCAGAGTGTAAAACTGCAGGTGGAATCAAACACCAACAACAAACCAAACAGCAAAGGAGCTTCCAGCAGCGACAACTGACAATTTCATGAACCATCTTGTTTGGATCAAAGAGAATCAATGCATCTCATAAAGTGTGTGTGTATGTGTGTATGTGTGTGTGTGTGGTCATGTTTATATTACTTTGTGGGGACCAAATGTCCCCACAACAATAGAAATATTTGACATATATGGGGACATTGTGCTGGTCCCCACGAGGAAACATGCTTTTTTTTATAGAATCTGCAACTTTCTGTTGAAAAACAAAAGAGTCAAAAGATTGACTTTAGGCTACTGAGGTTAAGGTTAATGTGCAAAACTAATTAGCTACAGTAATAATAATGTCAATGGGAAATCCTCTCAACGACAGTGAAACGAACATGTGTGTATGGGTGAAGCTCCTGTGACTCCTGGTTGTTTATAGCTCCTCCTTTATCCTTAAAGTTCCAGCTGTATATCTGTTTACACATGTAACCTAACAGTACTCTTACATACCACGTTTCCTACAACAGTCCCACACACACTGCTACAGTACACACCTGATCTGATTCAAAATGGTTCCCCATTGCAGGACTGTACTGTTCAAGTACCTAAGAACTGCTCCTGGGTACCAATGTATGTTCTGTACATTAGTGATAAATTGTAGGGTAGCAGTTAAGGTGTGTGAGAATGTCTGTAAAACCTGAAAAACAATACCCTCAACTATAACCCAATTTCTTACTGTTGTTCGTCCTCAGATCTATGTCATTCAGATCTTCTCAGCAACTGCCATTCTTTTTCTCTTTCTTGACTTATTGTTTGTGTACTTTTTTAAACATGCAATAGACCACTACAGAATAAAATGGGTCTAAATAAATTTTATTGTAAAACTACAATCGATTCCTGTAATGACAGGATGGGAGGACAGATCCCAACATGTAACATTTACTCCATAATAGTAGTAGTAGTAATAATAATAATAATAACAATAAGACAGAGTATATCATCAATACTTAATGTAAAAATATTAAATCCATTTGGGTTTTGTTTGTTTGATAATTATTCCAAGTCTTCCTGAACCTATATTTAAAATTTAAATAAAAAACATCAGAAACATCTTTATACAGTGGTGCCTGAAAGTTTGTGAACCCTTTAGAATGTTCTATATTTCTGCATAAATATGACCTAAAACATCATCAGATTTTCACACAAGTCCTAAAAGTAGATAAAGAGAACCCAGTTAAACAAATGAGACAAAAATATTATACTTGGTCATTTATTTATTGAGGAAAATGATCCAATATTACATATTAGTGAGTGGCAAAAGTATGTGAACCTCTAGGATTAGCAGTTAAATCTGAAGGTGAAAATGAGAGGGAGCAGGGTGTTCTTTTTTCAATCCAATGGGATGCCAATCAGGGTGAGTGGGCACCCCTGTTTATTTAAAAAGAAAAAAGGGATTCTATCAAAGTCTGTTTTTCACAAACATGTTTGGGGAAGTGTATCATGGTACGAACAAAGGAGGATTTTCTGAGGACCTCAGAAACAGAGTAGTGATGATCAGCAGGCTCTAAAGAGTTGGACTCCACCAATCCACAGGGACAGACAGATTGTGTACAATGGAGGAAAATTCAATAGATAGAATTGTTACCCTCACCAGAGTGGTGACCAACAAAAGATCACTCCACGAGCAAGGCGTTTGTAATAGTTGGTGAGGTCACAAAGGGAACCCAGGGAAATTCTATGCAGCTGAAGGCCTCTCTAATATTGGCTAATGTTAATGTTCATGACTCCACCTTTCAGAAGAACAATGAACAACAATTGGTGTGATGGCAGGGTTAAAAGAGAAGCCACTGCTCTCCAAAAAGAACATGGTGCTGGTCTGCAGTTTGCTAAAGATCACATGGACAAGCCAGAGAGAAGGCTGTTGGAAGAATGTTTTTTTTTTTTGTTGATGGATGAGACCAAAATGAAATTTTGGTTTAAAAGAAAGCCTTTGGAGAAAGGAAAATGCGCTGCATTCAGCAGTCTTGATTATCCCATCTGTGTGTGAAAAATGGTGGTGGGTAGTATCATGGTTTGGGCCTGTTTTGCTGCATGGTGGCGCCAGGGGACGGCTTGCCACATTTGATGGAACAATGAATTCTGAATGATATCAGAGGAATTCTAAAGAACATGTCAGGACATCTGTCCATGAACTGAATGCGCAAGACAACGACTCATAAGCACAAAGTCATTGACCAAAGAATGGTTTTAAAAGAATAATAAAGTTAATGTTTTGTCTGACCTTATCAAAGGAAATGTTGTTGGAAGGAAAACCTTGAAGTGAGCGCTAAGGGGAGGGGAAACCCACCCAACTACCAGAGCTGAAGCTGTTCTGTACGGAGGAATGGGCTAAAATTCCTCCAAGCCGGTGTGCAGGACTGATCAACAGCTACAGGAAACATTTAGTTGCAGTTATTGCTGCACAGGGGGGTCACACCAGATACTGAAAGCAAAGGGTCACATACTTTTGCTACTCACTAATATATAATATTGGATCATTTTCCTCAATAAATGAATAACCAAGTATAATAATTTTGTCTCATTTGTTTAACTGGGTTCTCTTTATCTACTTTTAGGACTTGTGTGAAAATCGGATGATGTTTTAGCTCATATTTATGAAGCAATATAGAAAATTCTAAAGGGTTCACAAACTTTCAAGCACCACTGTAGAAATCAGGTTTACTCTCTCTGTAGACCTGCTCCACAATCTGAGAGAAACAGCACAGGTTCAGACATGGAAGATCCTTCTGTCCAACATTGGGTTAAGCAGAGGCATCATTAAATAAAATCTCCTCCCGATTCAGTAATTCATTGCCTTATCTGCTTATCCTGGTCAGGGTTATGGAAGAGCCGGTGCCTAGCTGGCAGCATAGGGCGCAAGGCAAGAACAACTCTAGACAGGGGATCTCGGAGTTGTGAGGCGACAGTGCTAACCATTGCACAACTGTACCGCCATTCTCCTGATAAACACCTTATTTTTGTTCTGATGGAGGTGTGAACACCAAGAGTTTATTCTGCGAGATCGTAACACAAAACAAAGAGTCATAACACACAACAGAGTCATTATACAAAATAGTCATATCACACGACAAACAGATCCGAAGCCTGATTTATGTTAGCTGCTGATGAGATCATTTTATATTTTCTACATTTCATTAATGAAGTAACAGTCACTGTCGTAATGCAGATCAGCATCTGATCAAAACACCCCCGAGCAACCGCATACAAGGACGTTAAATCAGTTCAGGATGAACAGTAAGCTCGCGTGTGTGTGTGTGTGTGTGTGTGTGTGTGTGTGTGTGTGTGTGTGTGTGAGTGTGTGTAAGTGAGAGAGAGAGAAATCGGAGTTCATCAATTTATAAAATGAGTCCTTAAATTACCAATCATTGTAACTGCACTTTTGTACTTCATGCTGTGTTCCAATCCTTTTAATGACGCTCCCTTATTCACATCCCCTTGGGTTAGTGTCCTTAGCCGCAGAAAGAGCAGTTCTGTTACTGTATCAGTTCTGGAGCAATAAATCCTTGTGTGTGTGTGTTGTTAAGAGAAGTGCTTGAAGGAACATCTGTATTAGATTTGTATAGTAATGCACTTATGCAAATCTATTTGTATAGATAGAAATGTATTAGATATATAAATGATGCACGATGCGGCTTCAGCTGTTCACAGCAATCAGCACACAGGAATCAATAATCAATATATCTCTGTACGCCACTCCAGACTAAATATTAAATACTTTATACAATTATACATATTGTAATAACACACACACGCACACTGAGAGGAGTGTAGAGTGTGGTGTATCCTGAATGTTAGATATTCTGTAATTCATTTGTTGATCTGTTTGCACTGAGAGTCCTTGTGTAACCAGAATGATTCAATGTGTCTAACGATATAATCACAATCATGTTTCAAAACATAATGTTCTGAAAAATGTATATTGCTCTTTATCTAAACTGAATAAACTTTATTAAGCAGAAATACTTCTTACCTTCATTTCTGCTACAGGGGACATATCTATCATCACTATATGGACTTGAACACAGACTCCGCCCACTTTTCACTTGCCCTATTTGTCATTCATTTGTTTATTTATTTTTTACTTTAAACATGTCAGCTGTTCTTACAATATGCAAAGTTTAAAGTAAAAGCCACCAAATATTACATAAAAGCAAGAGAACTTTTGATTCTCAATGGAATCGGAGTCGCTTTTCCTCCCTGAACTTCATCTCCTCTTCAGCACTGACCTGATTCCCTTTAACACTGATGCACGCACACACACACACACACACACACACACACACACACACAAAATGACTGTTCAGTGATGATAAACAGACTTGTTGCTCACAATATCTAACATATTTCTACAAACACTGAGCCCCGCCCACTGACCACCCCCAAAGCTTGTAGGTGTGTGCGCGCATGTGTGTTACTTACTTAATCTCTTGAATTGTTGTGTTGTGTTTCAGACCATCAGTTAGTTTTTCAACTCCACCAGTGGAAAACTGATTATCTATTAACCTATGCGCACACAGACACACACACGTCACAGTTTCAGCATATCATAAGGATTGAAAAAAAAACTTTCTTTTTTGTGGTTTTGTTCCTCCTCTAAATGTGTGTGAGAGAGAGAGAGAGAGAGAGAGAGAGAGAGATGGTCTCTTACATCAGGTGTGTGAGTGATTTGTTCCCCTGGATCATTTTAGCGAGCTCCTCTGCTGCATCATCTGAGATTTTGTTCTGAATTAACCTGAGAGGAAACACGGCTCATAAACACAACTAACATCTACTAATAAACACCACTGTACATCCATGGTTATGGTTTATGTCAATGAGGAACATGTGATGATCACCAGAAGATGTGCAGGCTGGAGTTCTGCGCTAGTGCTCTTGCTAAACTTCTTCCTCCATCAGACGTGATTCCATTCGCTGAAAGGCTGAACGTTTTAGAAAGAACAACATTCTTATCATTTGGTTAATCATTAAATAAAAGTGTATTCTAATTAATGTTAGTGATGTCACAGGACACTTCCTGTTACCCAGCATGTATTCTGATTCTGATCGGTTTTAGTGAACGAAACAGACCTGAGGTTGGTTAAACTGCTGTGATTTTTTAAAGCTTCAGCAAAAGCTTCTGCTCCTTCGTCTCCGATGCTGTTCCCCCACATCCTGATTCAAAATATTAGATTACTGACAATGTTCAATCCTCATCACTCTCATTATGGTTATTTATTACATTGATTTTATTGTTATATTTTATTGTTTTACCCCACATCAAAGATGGATTTGCTCCTCTGAATGCCTCGAGCCAGAAACTTTGCTCCAACAGCCGTGATCTGATTATAGCCGAGTCTGCAAGCAGCAGAAAACCAGAACCAAGCAAAGTATAACTTTATGATACTGGGAATTTAATGACCACTAGGGATCAGTCTAATGTGTTTCCTGTTCACTAAGATGCAAATGAAGAAGTGGCTTGTAAAGAAAAAAATGAAGTTTAAACTTATATTAATCTTACACTCATCCTATACTGAATGAAAACACAAACTAATAAAATAGGGAAGCAGGAACTTTGTTTTCATTTTAATTGACAAAGCTGTAAAACATTAAGTAGGTGTAAAAGGGCTTTAAATTTGGTAGGACTTTTATTGTAGTTCTTACTTGACAGTACTTAGGTGAGGACATTCCTCGATTATCTGAGCCACCATTTTGGCTCCACTGTCTGTGATCTGATTCTTATAAAGCCTGTAATTTATAAAGACAGAGAGATATACCATTTATATGAATTATATTCATTCAATAAAAAGCTCATATCTGTGTTATTATTATTTTTAACTCACCCCAGCACTTTTACAATTTTATATCTGATGAGTTCCTGAGCCAGAACTTCCACTCCATTGTCAGTCAGCTGATTCACACAGAACCTAAACAGAAGCAAACAGTTTAATGCAGTTTAATAGCTAATCCGGTTTTAGGACTTTTCTTAAAACTGAAATAACTTTTAAATTCTTAAATATTCCAGACCATAACAAAACACTAAATGTAAGTCACCAGAATTTTAAACAACTGATGAAAAAAAAAATAAAACTATGATAAAACTAGCATGAATCCAGGACTCCCCACTTTTCCCTTAGATTACATTTATAGCACTTAGCAAAGTGACTGATAATTTATCACTTCAACTCACTAATAAGTGAGGAAATTTTCATATTTATCTGCATCTGGAGTCATGAATGGGTAACACTAATTAGCCTAACCCTAACTAAAATAAAATAAAAAGCATACCATAACTAAATAACCCTACACGGATTTAGCCGTTAGCAGTTTCAACGCTGGGTTACCTGACCACAGTCATTTTGCTGAAGGAAGGGGTCAGCTGCTTGACTCCATAATCACTGATGTTGTTGTTATCCAGATCGACTCCTAAAGACTTCCTGTGGTGATGAAGGACGAAGTTTAGTGCACTGCAGTCTCCAGAGTAAATGTTGCAGTATGCTAGTTTGATGTAATCCGCTGAGATTCCTTTAGCAGTTAGCCGAGCCACATCCTCGCTATGCATCTCGAATATACAGCGCAGCATCCACAGGAAGTTTGGCATCACGTGCACCTTACTTCCTTTGATATCGGTGCTTGGGTAGCGAGGCAGGTCACTCAGGTGTGTCTTCACGCTGGAGGACAGATAGGACTTCAAAAACACACGCTTCCTCTTCAGGGATGCAGGAGGAACAAGGTGCTCCAGGAGGACCCCATTAGATTTGGACAACAGGCCGCAGAGAAACAGGTTTGTGAACTGAAAATGCTCGTTGGTCTGGAAAGGATCAGAGTCTTTGGGATGAGACGACCCCAAACAGGACAGACAGAACATACGAGATGTCCTTTTATACTCACACTTAGCGAAAAACCTCAGGATCACATCAGGAACAACACCTGGATCCAGGACGAGTGCTAATGCAGCAAGAAAGGCCTGCAGTGTCACATGGAGAAACTCGTATGTAGCGGAATGGCCACAGCTGTCGTAGTGACTGACAGGCCTCAGAAAGCCAAGCTGCACGTCTTCATCGCTCAAGCCGCAGGATGAAACTTCTTCATGGCTGAAAATGAAGCTGTTGTTCTCCAGACCCAAAAGGGCAAGTGTAGCAAAGGATGAGAGAATCTTCAGTCCAGATTTGAAGGTGTCTGCGGGGCAGCGAGTGATCTTTTTCAGAAGTCCTGGGCTCTTAATAGTACGGCTCAGGAAAACCTCAGCCATCAGGAGGAAAACATTAGTGAGGGTGATGCACGAGTCTGGCAGCTCCACGTCTTCATACATGCTCTGAAGATGCTTAAAGCTCTTGAAGATGATCCAGCTGAAGAGTGGGATGGAACAGAGACCACAGAGGTGAGGGTTTGCATCCAGTTGCATCGACACCACATCCCCATGCTCCTGTAGGGGGAAGTGATGAGTCAGATACAGTTTGAGATGTTCTGGTGAGAATCCTCTGAGAAACACTTTCTTTCTGATCACTCTGCTCTGGATCTCTGTGCCGGTCCGAGCCGTCAGAATCTTCCTGGAACCTTTCAGTAATTTTCCACAGAGTAGGTTCATGAGAACTGAAAGTGGATGTGTCTTCTCTTCAGGAGAGACCACTTCAGGAATGTTATCCATATTAAAGTCCATGACGATTTCATCGTACCCATCAAATGTGAAGAAGACGGTCTCTGGGAAACGCAGGAT
>JAJAGP010005973.1:0-26793 GCA_025084515.1 Ancistrus triradiatus | reverse complement strand
AAGCCGCCATGGCTTCCGGGAGACGGCCATCTTTAAAAGGGCGCGCGTTTCAAACGCTCATTGCGAGGTCTCGTTTCTTGTTCGGCGATTCCAAGCGACTTAGTAACGGTTTGTGCTTTATTCTGTCTCTCTACGTTTTTTGACCCTGTATTCTGTCCCTTTGACTACGATTTTGCCTATCCCTTTTGATACCACGTTCATGTATTTTTGGATTGTCTGGCTTATGACCTTGGACTGTGTTACTACTTCGAATCTTGCCTAACGTCTTAATAAACCTGCATTTGATTCTATACCCTGGAGTGTCTGAGTCGTTACAGCCGGCTTGGCAACTGCTTTTTTAACAAAACCAATTGAGTAGAACCCGACTGGGATTACTGGAAGTTAGTAGAGTAGGAGCCCCAAGTACTAGGATTCAAAGACGGAACCACTTAACAGGTGGTTCCGTCTCTGAATCTCAGCACCCGGAAGTTAGGAATATTTATTTATTTATTTACTTATTTATTTATTTTATTTTATTTTATTTTATTTTATTTTTTTGTGTCTGGTTCTTCACGAGATGAAATAAACGTTTTTCCTTCTGTGTTGAGATGTGGTACCAGCAACTGAGATTTATTTTGAGTTCAGATTGTTTTGTTTGCAATGGTGGGCCACAATCATCAGCAGTGTACCTCAGGATCATCGGACGTTTCGGCCTTGAACACTGTATGCCCTCCTCTGAGGCGGCCAGCCGTATGTTGATCAATCCTCGACTTTGTGTCCTGTGTCCAAATTCTATTGGTTTAGTTGGTCGGATCTTAGGATACTTTAGAACTTGTGATTCTAGCAGAATGGGCTCTCATGTTTTAGGCCTGATGCTTCATGCAACTGATTGACGTTTCCTGTTTTTGAGTCAAGTCATTTTATTTATTTTGGTTGACGCTGACTTATGAAATGCTGAGTTGTACGCCGCTCCTTAGATTGACATCCACTTTGGTCGATAAGTTGTGGTTTAGAATCCCATAACCTTTCAAACGTACCTCTTATAAGGTTTTCCTATGCTGTAGGTGTGACGTTTCACACAACGGAATAACGTTTCCTGTTTTTGGATGAAGTCCTTGTAATATTTTGGTTGACGCTGATTTTTGGAATTAAGTTGTACTCCGTAGATTGACATAAGCCTCGGGTGATAAGTTAAGGTTTAGAATCCCATAACCTTTGAAACGTACCTCTTATAAGGTTTTCCTATGCTTTTTTCAGGTGTGACGTTTCACACAGCGGAATTACTTTTCCTTTTTTTGGATGGAGTCCTATTATTATTTTTGTTGACGCTGATTTATGGAATGCTGAGTTGTATGCCGCTCCTTAGATTGACAACAGTTTTGGTTGAGAAGTTGTGTTTTAAGATCTCATAACCTTTCAAATGTACCTCGCATAAGGTTACTCACCCCCTTTGGTCTTCCTGAAGTCAGCCGTGCAGAGTTCACGCCGCGCTGAACAAGGGCAGGAACCTTGAACCCCAGCGGATGGATGCGGAGAATAAACCATCAAGCTTCTACTGGTAAGTCCCCAGATGCAACAGGTTTCTGTATGAAAACTGTCAGCCTCTATCAGGCAGACTTTTAGGCTGGATAGCCAGTCCAGGTGCCTATCTGGAATCAGCTTCGCTATCATGGTGAGGCCAGGTCATATGACCTGGTGTAGTCTATTCGAATACATTTTATTTTGTCATTTTCACCTGTATTAGATTAATTCCAAAAATCAGCGTCAACAAAAATAATAAAAGGACTTCATCCAAAAACAGGAAAAGTTATTCTGCTGTGTGAAACGTCACACCTAAAACAAGCATAGGAAAACCTTATAAGAGGTACATTTGAAAGGTTATGGGTTTCTAAACCACAACTTATCACCCGAGGCTTATGTCAATCTACGGAGTACAACAAAATTCCAAAAATCAGCGTCAACCAAAATAATAAAAGGACTTCATCCAAAAACAGGAAAAGTTATTCTGCTGTGTGAAACGTCACACCTAAAAAAAAAAGCATAGGAATACCTTATAAGAGGTACGTTTGAAAGGTTATTGGATTCTAAACCACAACTTATCGACCAAAGTGGATGTCAATCTAAGGAGCAGCGCACAACTCAGCATTTCATAAGTCAGCGTCAACCAAAATAAATAAAATGACTTGACTCGAAAACAGGAAACGTCAATCAGTTGCATGAAGAATCAGGCCTAAAACATGAGAGCCCATTCTGCTAGAATCACCAGCTCTGAACTATCCAAAGATCCAACTAACTAAACCAATAGAAATTGAACACGGGACACAAAGTCGAGGATTGATCAACCTACGGCTGGCCGCCTCAGAGGAGGGCATACAGTGTTCAAGGCCGAAACGTCCGATGATCCTGAGGTACACTGCTGATGATTGTGGCCCACCATTGCAAACAAAACAATCTGAACTCAAAATAAATCTCAGTTGCTGGTACCACATCTCAACACAGAAGGAGGAACGTTTATTTCATCTCGTGAAGCAACCAGACACAAAAAAAATAAAATAAATAAGTTAATTAATAAATAAATATTCCTAACTTCCGGGTGCTGGGATTCAGGTATGGAACCACCTGTTTGGTGGTTCTCTCTTTGAATCCTAGCACTTGTGGCTCCTACTCTACTAACTTCCGGTAATCCCAGTCGGGTTCTACTCAATTGGTTTTGTTAAAAAAGCAGACGCCAAGTCGGCATCTGCTGCACGGACAATGGCAGTACTGAACAAGTGCCAGCCCGTGCACTTTCCTTGGCTCCCTATCTAACCACGCTATGGGTTATAGTGATGGGGGGAGTCATTGTACTCTCACAAACCTAACCCTAATAATAAAAAAATCATTGACTGGACACTTAATATCACGAAACCCATTGTTTTCATTGGGGACTCAAATCTGGCTCGCATACCTCATTTTGATCACTCAGACATTCAATTGGATAGCTTCCCAGGTGCCAATTTCTTACATGTGGCCAAAGTTCTGCAGAAGCTGACTCCCAACCCCAATACTCAGAAGGTAGTATTATCCTTAGGGATTAACAACAAAGATCAGCAATTTGAGAAGACATCGAAGAAACAACTACAGGAGTTGTGGAGAGCAGCTGGGACGGTTTTCCCAAATGCCACCATTTATACCCCGCTAATTAATTTCTCTGACGTTTTGCAGGAACAGCAACAGCACAATTTGAAAAAACTTAATGACTTTATTTGGCAGTATGGTAACCCGTTGCAGGAGTTGACCCCTCTACGATTTAAGGTTGATCCGAGGGATCCAGTCCACTGGACCAGGGACACGGCTCTCCAGATTTTGAATTTGTGGTTGGATCAGTTAAACTTTTAGGTATTTGGAAGTGCCGACCACAAGCTACCGATAACAGGAACAAGAATATTATTAATCTTTCACAAACACTGGTTCTTACAGACTCTCAGGAGAGGCTTCTAAACAGGGGGTTAACCTTTATTCCAACCCCACGACGAGGGGACCTGGGGGAACTCAGAAGGGACATTCACATCTTCAACAGAAAATTAAAAATTCTAGATTACTTTCAATATGAGAATAATAACACAGTAGTTCCCTTCACAAATTAATCAAATTGGGAACCTCAGACACTATTAATTTACCAATTCAGAAATTCATCCAAATTAATTCTAAACTAGCTTGTAATACTCACCGTACACATAGAGAAACACCAGATAATCTGGATATGCAAGAACGCAGAGCCCTGTCGGAATTGTTGAGAAACAAAGACATTGTGATTAAACCAGTGGACAAGGGCTCTAGTGTAGTAATCCAGGACAAACAGAAATATATGCTAGAAGCAAATAGGCAATTAAATAATACAAAACATTATAGACTATTGGATCACTCACTACAGTTCAATACTCAAATTATGGTTAGGGAAATTTTGGAGGATTTAAAGATTAAAGGATTCATTACATTTAAGCAGTATAATTATTTAATTGGACGAGACTCACCTAGAATATGCCAATTTTATCTTTTACCAAAAATCCATAAGAATCAAGCGTCCTGGACAGTCCCTTTTGAGGTCCCCCAAGGTCGTCCAATAGTCTCAGACTGTGAAAGTGAGACATACAATACGGCACAGTATATCGATTACTTTTTGAACCCCATCTCTCAACGCCACAAAAGTTATCTAAAAGACACGTCTGACTTTGTGGAAAAAATGAAAGGGAATACCTTCACTAAGGATGCCTTCCTCTTCACAATTGACATCGAAAGTCTGTACACCAACATAAACACAGAGATGGGGTTACAGGCGGTGAAGAGATGTCTTCAAAAATATCTAGATCCAACTCGTCCAGACAAACATATCCTAGAATTATTAGAGGTAAACCTTACTAGAAATGACTTTGAATTTAACTCTCAGATGTATTTACAAATGTATGGCACAGCTATGGGCAAAAAATTTGCACCTGCCTATGCCAACATCTATATGGCTAAATGGGAAGAAACGTTGTTTTCCAAATGTGCTCAATTACCCATGCTGTATTATAGATATTTGGATGATATCTTTGGTGTCTGGCAGCAGGATAGAGAATTGTTTCAACGATTTTTAGATTTGGCCGATTCGCATCATCAGCACATTCGAATTAAAGCAACAGTAAAAGATGACAGTATTGACTTTTTGGACACTACGGTCTTTTTCACGCATGATGGGGGAGAATACAAAACCCTAAATACTAAAGTATTCTTCAAACCGACTGACACGCATAGCCTGCTGCATCACCCGAAGCATACATTTAAAGGGTTGATAAAATCGCAACTAATCCGCTTTCATAAAATCTGCACGCTGAAGGAGCACTTCGAGGAGGCCAATGGAGTGCTCTTCAGCGCGCTGCGGATGCGGGGCTATTCAAAGCGCTTTTTGCACTCCATTAAATCCGATACGTTGCGTGAATTTGATTATGTAATGAATAAGTGACAATAGGGGATATCCAGGACTTCCATCAGATCTTCATTTGCATGTTTGTAGAATAGTGGTGTGTAGGTATGTCTATGAGTGTGTGTAAGGGGTAATGGGGATGTGTATATATACATATATATATATATATATATATATATAAAGATATATGTGTGAGTATTGTATGTAGGCACTTACGTCATAGAGCACTTTTTTGATGGCACTTATTTTTTGTGATGAGATGGAATTCAGGTATAATCACATTGGAATATCTCTTATGGCCCGATTGGTTAGGGGCTGACTATCCAGAGCAGGGGTCAGGCAGCAGACAGACTCGCGCTTCAACCACTTGTCTGCTGGTAGCCATGCCACCGTCACCCAGAACCCACATTATTGAAACTGTGTCTGTTACCCGCATCTGCCCTAAACATAAACGCTCTCAAAAAGTCTGTTTTAAAAACCTCATTAGAATAAACACAGATAGCTGCCAAAGAAATAACAACATTAGACTAAAGCTAGGATTACTTAACATTAGATCACTTACAAACAAAGCAGTGATTGTAAATGAAATGATCACTGATAAACGCTTACATGCTCTCTGTCTCACTGAGACTTGGATTAAGCCTTGATGAATATTTAGCCTTAAATGAAGCCTCACCACCTGGATACAGTCATGCTAATCGCCCTTGTCCTAATGGTCGGGGTGGGAGGCATAGCCACAATTTTTGACAAAGAGATAGGTGTTACAGCTAAATCCCAGTACAAGCCTAATTCTTTTGAAATACTGACTCTTAATGTGACTGATCCATCCTTATGAAAGTCAAAACCACACTCTTTTCAGCTTATCACTATTTACCGCCCTCCTGGTCCCTATTCAGAATTTCTTCAGGAATTTTCTAACTTTCTTTCCTGCTTACTACTGTCAACAGATAAGGCTTTAATTGTAGGTGATTTCAATATTCACTTTGACAATACACTTAAAATTGCTTTCGAGTCCATCTTAGAATCCATTTGTATCACTCAGAATGTGATGGGACCAACCCACCGCTGTAATCATACTTTAGATCTAATATTAACATTTTGTATCAATATAGATAAACTTGATGTTTTCCCGCAAAGTGATTCGATTTCAGATCACTATCTTTTAGTATTTGTGTAGTATAAATAAAATCCTTCTGTCTCGTTATCACACCAAGCGAACTATCACATCTGCTACTCCAGCTGCGTTCATTAAAAACCCACTAGACTTGAAATTTAATACACCTACAGAGATCAATCATCTTGAGTGTGTAAATGACCAATTAGAATGTGTGCTTCGCTCAACGCTGGACACGACTGCCCCTGCTAGGGTCAAACGTATTAGCGAAAAAAGGCTAGCACCATGGTATAATGACCACACCCGTACCTTAAAGCAAAGAACACGGCATCTAGAGCGCAAGTGGAGACATAGTAAATTGGAGGTGTTTAAGATTGCTTGGAGGGACAGCATGGCAGATTATAAGCATGCCCTCACTAAAGCTGCATACTTCTCCTCAATCATAGAGAAAAATAAGAATAATCCAAGATTTCTCTTTAATACAGTCTCCAAATTACCAAAAAAAACCACAGAAAGTGATTCTCACGTTCTGTGTAATTTTAACAGTAATGATTTCATGACTTTCTTTAATAATAAGATAGAAAACATTAGGCATAAAACTCAATGCTCATCACATCACCAAACTATTCAGCCACCTTCCAGATGCAGCACTAGTGAAGACATCAGTTTAATAATCTTTTACCCCAATTACTAATACTGAACTATCCGCACTGATCAGCTCGTCTAAGTCATCAACATGTTTATTAGATCCAATTCCTACACGTTCACTCAAACAAGTATTACCCAGTGTTATAGAGCCAGTGTTAGTTATTTTAAATTCATCCCTTACCTTTGGTTATGTGCCCAAATCCTTTAAGTGTGCCGTTATCAAACCACTGATTAAAAAAAGCCAATCCTGACCCTTGTGTGATATCTAATTCTAGACCAATTTCAAATCTACCATTTCTGTAAAAGATCTTAGAAAAAGCCGTCTATTAGCAGCTCTGCAGTTACCTCCAAAGGAAGGAAATTTATGAAACATTTCAGTCTGGCATCATAGTACTGAAACAGCATTAATTAGGGTACTAAATGACTTGTTAATGTCCTCAGATAAGGGATGTTTTTAATTTCTTGTTCTGTTAGATTTAAGTGCAGCATTTGACACTATAGATCATGATGTTTTACTAAATAGACTAGAAAATACTGTAGGTATTAAGGGATCAGCACTTTCTTGGTTTAAATCCTACTTAACTGACCGGTACCAGTTCATATAAATAATCTAAGGTCTAAGCTCTCAAAAGTGAAGTATGGCATGCCTCAGGGGTCAGTGCTTGGCCAGCTTTTATTCTCTCTGTACATGCTGCCACTAGGCTCAGTTATTCGCAAACATGGCATTAGTTTCCACTGCTATGCAGATGATACACAGCTGTACATATCAGCCAAACCTAATGACAGCCTTACAATCAACAAAATTGAGGACTGTGTAAAGGAAATAAAAGATTGGATGTTATTTAATTTTCTCTTACTTAACTCAGATAAAACTGAGGTTCTATTAGTGGGACCCAAGGCTGTGAGAGACAGGTTGGCTACATCTATCCTAAATCTAGATGGCTGCCCAGTATTGCCCAGTCCATCTGTAAAAAACTTAGGTGTCACATTTGATTCAGATCTGTCCTTTGATGCACACATTAGCAGCATCCCTCGAATTGCTTTCTTTCAATTACGTAATATCGCTAAACTTAGAAATATCCTCTCTTTTAATGATGCAGAAAAACTTGTATTTATAACCTCAAGGTTGGATTACTGTAACGCCTTACTTACTGGATGCTCTAGTAAATCTATAAATAAACTTCAGTTAGTTCAGAACGCAGCTGCCCGAGTGCTAACTCTAACTAGAAAATTTGATCATATCACTCCTGTTCTATCATCACTGCACTGGTTACCAGTCAAATTCCGCATTGATTACAAAATACTTCTTATAACTTATAAAGCTCTACATGGCCTGGCACCACATTATCTGAGTGAACTCTTAGAGTATTACAATCCAACTCGTCTACTTCAGTCGCAGGATGCAGAACTTCTTTTAGTTCCTAAAATTAAAAAAGTCACAGCCGGGAGAAAAGCTCTCTCATACATGGCCCCCCAACTATGGAATAAACTTCCCACTTTCGTTCGAGACTCAGACACTCTCCAAAGTTTTAAGTCTAGGCTAAAGACATACTTATTTACACAGGTTTTTGACTAGATTTAGACCGGGATGCATGGCTTGGGTCACTGGGGCCGGAGTCTGCAGTCATGTCTGGCCTGCCTGCAGTCATGTCTGGCCTGCCTGCCTTGTCCGTTAGCCGGGAGTGTCGAGTGGGCGGTCTGGCTGAACTGGGCTTCGGTCCTCGTGATCTTGACTCGTGCATCCTTGCCTTAGACTAAGGGCAGAGCTGGGGGTTCATAGTCAAAGAGTCTTACGGTGATCAGAGACGTTGGGGTGCAGTCTTCTGCCTCCCGTGGGGTTGCCAGTGTCTCATGTGATCCTCTTGGCTGTGTTTCCTATCCTCCTACCAGTTCTCTCCTCTTTCTAGCTTTCTAGCTATGCCTGGCTATAGCTAATGCTGCCGGGGTCTCATGCTACAACTTGGCATCAGTGATTGACATGGCAATCAGTGATTGTTAATAAACACTGTGCTCTTAATCAATAACTAATTACAATTTTCTGCTTTTCTCTCCGAGCTGTGTTCCGGCAGTTCCGCCGGCCCCACACATGATGTACATCTGATGGGAGCTCCACTGTGCATAATTCACATTTTTATTCGACCATGACTCCATGACTTTAGTTTCGCTCTTAGATTTATCATTCATACCCCCGGCACTTAATGTCCGAAGTGCATAACTTCACATTCTATTCCAAAACTTTGACTCCATTGACTTTAGTTCGCTCTTAGATTTATCAATCTACTCCGCGCGCCGCCCAAGGAGGTTGAGTCCCTTTTTGAGTCTTGGTCCTCCCAAGGTTTCTTCCTAGAACTAGGGAGTTTTTCCTTGCCACTGTCGCCCTAGGCTTGCTCAATTTGAGATTGGACGTAGTTATTAGGAGATAATCTAAACCTGTAAAGTTGCTTTGAGACAATGCTCCATTGTAAAAAGCGCTATATAAATAAATCTGCCCTGACTTGACTTGACTAGGGTTGTTTCTTGATGAATTTTACAGCCCTACAGGTGATGGTGTACGATTCTGCAGATAACAGAATTGAGTCTGGGCTATTTATTAATGCAGTGATTATTTTTGTCTGAACAAAAAATCTTATTTTTATTTATATATATATATATATATATATATATATATATATATATATAAGTATATATATAAGCACTTACTAACAACTTTTATTTTAGCACTTACACGGACCCAAAGCAGTAGGACTCCAGAACCCACACCTATCGGGCTGAATAGGTGTATAATAAAAAATAATAATTAATTTGTGACGGTTTGAATATATTTTTTTCCTCAATTATAAATCACGGAATGTGCTTCCTTCTTCTTCCGCTGACAATAGTCCTGGGTCTCATTGCATTTGTAATGGGATCACAATGCTTACGATTGGTAATTTGATAAGGATTTTTTCAATAAAAAATACACCATTTTTAATATGTTGTGTATAAATTCTATCAGTCAGTTGTTGTTACCTAATTTATTATTGGCTTTCATTACTGGTTGAAAGGGACTTAACCTAACCATTTAAAACAACAGATTAATTTTACTTTTGCCTAATTCTGACCATTTAAAATAACAGTAAAACTGTTGTAGCATGATCGCTGTATCTCCCTCTCTTTACCTTCTTCCCCCAAGTCATAAAACTTTACAACATCTTGGAATGCAATGGCCCCTTGGACAGGATCTTACCCCCACCGTTTGACTCCAACGGCTGACTCTTTCTGAAACCAACGGAATTGGATGTCTGTTCAAACAGACATACAACCTTCAACATCTCCAATCATAAACTAAGGCCATGTGCCAATCTTAAAAAGGGGGTCTTCAATGGTCCAGGCCACCAAGTTTCTCAATTTTCCTCTGACTGTTGCAAAATTAACGACTTTCTTTCGCAGCCGGCCTGGCGCCAGAAAGACACCCCTGGATTTATGACACTAAGAACTCAGCTCTTGTCCTAAAAGAGACAACTTTAATAATTGTATTAAACTCCTGATGGGAACAGATTATCTTCATCGAAACCTTTTAATTACATAACAAATGATATTTGGATCCTAATAAGTCTAGACACACCAATATGCATTTAGATGATTCATACAAAGAGTGGATCAAGGATATTTTGTCATATCCACACATATAATTATATATATTATACATATGTATGTTACTGATCTGTCATGTAATTTTATATCTACTTGGTTAATGTTTTAGTATAATGATCATTTTTATACGTAATATGGTCCCATTATGCTATAATTGGTTAAGGTTACAAATAACAGCTGTTTTTATCCACATGTATAGATCGCTCGTTTAATACTGTTCATACTTATAAAGAACAAACATGAAGTTATTTACAATGTACCGTTCCTACATCTTGTATTAATCATATTATTGTTTAGTTAAAGTATAGCAAATGCCTGTGCTGTAGTTAGAATGCTTTAAAGCTGTTCTAGTTTATCGATTCAAGGTGCCTTTGATCATTTGAACCTTACAACGAAGTCTGCATCTAAACTTGTAACTTTGAGGATTTTTGGTTATTGTGTGAGACTTTTAAAAACCTTTAGATATGTAGGAATATATTTTAATCCAAGCTAGAGCGTCTGTGGCTCATATGGTGAAATAAGACACAACCACGATAAGAGGGCTTTACTGAGGAGTCAAAACATTCAAAAGCAATGCGGGCCGACCGCGTGGTGAGCTAGCTTCAAGTCTTGTGTCTTTGTGTTCTTTAAGTCTTTCATAGTTGTAGTTTTTCCTTTTTATAGCGCTTTTGATTATTCATTTCACTCAAGTTTTTGCGTTTATTTTAAGTTTCCTGTGTACAGCAGTCTTAAGTAGTTCGGTATCGCTGAACTAGAAGATAGTTAAAAGACCAACCAGGCTCTAAGCTCTACTATTCTCGCACAATCCAAGTTTTTCTGAGTTTTTGTTGGAGCTCGTGGTGCTAGAACGTGCTCGACTCCACCTTTATCTGTGGCCAAGATAGAATCCGAGTCGCACGCCCGCAAGTTGAGGTCAAGGAACCTGATCACCAACAGCCGGTAAGAAAGCCAAAGTGGAGTGAGGCTCTCAACACATCTGTGGTCCCATGGACCGAAGACACGGAACGGAGGCCTATAGCCAAGATCTTACAGTCCACCAAACAGGAGCATCAGAATCTGAAGATTTTTACCGCTTCCGTTCCACGTGTGACGTCGAACGACAGGCAGAGGTCCGGTTTTGTTCCATCTCCTTCGCGTGAGCCTCCACAAAGCAATCGGCAAGTACCACTGTTGTGGCTGTTCTGGGTCCCTGATAGCAAGGCCATACTGAATCAAATAATCCGTTTCTTGCTTAAGAATGGCACGCTTAGTTGGATTAACTCGGTAAGGATGCTGTTTGATTGGGGGGTGATTTCCAACGTCAATATCATGACTCAAAACTGAGGTACACGAAAACGTATCCGAAAACAGTTGAGGAAAAGAGGCGATTATATTTTTCAGATCCTGCTGACAATTTGGAGCTAATGAAGTTAGCTTCGAGTCTAGGCTCTCTAAAGCCACTGAGTTTTGAAGGTGGGCGCAGGGCAAACTGTAACGACCTAGATGAAGATTATCTGACTCTGGTGAGTACTCAGATGGAGATTTCGAGTGGTGTTTGTGATAACCGAGCATGATATGGCTTCAACAAGTTAATACGACAGATGCCTGTTTTCTTCCTCCGGCCAGGCGTCATAATAACATAATTCACATCACTTAACTTTTCCTTTACCTGGTAAGGTCCTGCAAAGCGAGTGTGAAGGGCTGAGCCGGGAATACAGGAAGTAACGCTAATACAAGGTCACCTGCCTGGAACGAGCGGTTTACTGACTTCTGGTCAAACTTACTTTTCATGTTACCCTGAGCCAAGGACAAAGTGCGCGCAGCCACTTGCCGAGCAGTATCCATTTTCTCTCTCAGGGATTGCACGTAGTCTAAAACTGACTTGGGACGGGGCTGTGAACTGGGATACAACCACTGTTCCTGCAACGCCTTAAGTGGTCCCCTAACTATATGACCGAAGACTAGCTCTGATGGGCTAAAACCAATAGATTCCTGCACTGCATCCCGAATTGCATACAACAGGAAGGGAACTCCTTCGTCCCAGTCCTTATTGACTTCATGACAGAACGTACGCAACATATTTTTAAATGTTTGATGAAAGCGTTCTAACGCTCCCTGCCATTCAGGATGGTACGCAGTGGAAACCTGATGAGTAATGCAAAGTTCCTTCAGGACTTCAGCAAATACTCGCGACATAAAGTTTGACCCTTGATCTGACTGAATAACTTTCGGCAACCCGAATGTAGTACAGAACTTAACCAACGCTTTTACAATCACACGGGAACGGATCGTACGGATTGGAATGGCCTCTGGGAACCTGGTAGCAGCACACATAATTGTTAAGAGGTAGCTATTTCCCGTCCGAGTTTTTGGCAATGGGCCTACACAGTCAATTAATATGCGCTCAAATGGTTCATTCGAAATTTGAATTGTCGGCGGTATAGCAGGTTTAACCCCCACTTTGATTAGGCGTAACCAACAGCTGACAAACGTGACCTGTACGACAATACCACCTGGTACATCTGACTTCATATAGGGCCAGAAAAATAACGGAGATCCGTTGGTAGGTCTTTCGTATGTCCCAAGTGGACCTGAACAGGTCCAGTCAAGTCAAGTCCAGATTTTATTTATATAGCACTTTTTTACATGGAGCATTGTCTCAAACCACTTCCAAAGTTTAGAATTATCTCCTAATAACTATACGTCCAATCTCAACTTGAAGCAAGCCTAGGGCGACGTGGGCAAGGAATGGAACAGGGATGATCGTGTGCTAAGCGAGGACCTGGCAAGCTGTCGGGCTGAGGCCCACCCCTGGTGTAACATCAATGGTCCGTCTGTAACAGAGGAGCCACCGTCTCATTAATACATCGTTTTTCACGTAATATTCGTGTGAATACTTTACCGACTCGGGACTAACAGACATTTCAAAACATTTGCTAAACGTGACGTCACTCTTTTGTGCAGTCACAAGTTTCTCACGTGTTACATACGTGTCATTGTCTCCACTGTTCAACACTGGTGACTTGGAGTTATGTACGTCACGTACGTGGACAGCAGCTGAGAAAGGATCATCTTTAACAAAGACAGTATCAGACAATGTAACCATATCAGGACATTTCCGTTTCATTGCACGAGTCAACACGCATGAAGGAAAAACATCAGATTCAGTTTCACCACAGTTCAAGAATGGATCGTTAACAATTTCAGGTATAGCACATATCTTATCCCCAGCAAAGAAATTGCCAAAGATAAGAGATATGCCATTTACAGGCAGTTGAGAGCGCACAGCGACTCTCCCTTGCTTCACAAAATCAGGTAACTCTATCAAAACATTATGTAAGGGCGCACGCACAACTCCCATTTCAACTCCCTGCAGTAACACATCGCTACCACAATAACTATCCGGAGAAAAAGGCAGCACTGAATCTAAGATGAGAGACTGGGTTGCACCTGTGTCCCTCAGGACGGAGATGTGCTGTTTTTCCACCGTACCTGGGATAGAAACGTAACCCATAAACGTGAACGGCTTAAATACGGGCTCTATTTCTTCCAACAGGGGTGCGGACAAAGCGGTAGCACTTTTGTTCATGGAAGTGAATGTACTGACTTTCTTAACTGACTGTGCACGCTCATTCTTTCTTTGTAAAACGCGGCAATCAGCGATTACGTGACCTGGCTCACGACAGTAGAAACACAGCCTAGCCTCAGGTTTATCAGACTTAGTCAAGTCAAGTAAGTCAGATTTATTTATATAGCGCTTTTTTACAAATGAGCATTTTCCTCAAATCAAACTTTATTAACAGTTTAGATTATCTCCTAATAATACGGTCCAATCTCAATTGAGCAATCCTAGGGCACAGTGGCAAGGAAAACTCCCTAGTTCTCTAAAAGAAACCTTGGGAGGACCAAGACTCAAAAAGGGAACCCAAACTCCTTGGGCGGCGTGATTATTAAATCGTTAAGAGCGAACTAAAAGTCATGAGTCCAAGTTTGAAAAGAATGTGAAGTATGCACATCACATTAATGGTGGCCCGGGTATGATAATAAATCTAAGAGCGAAACTCAGTCAGGAGTCAAGTTCGATAAAAGTGAAGTATTCACATCGACTTAAGTGGCCCGGGTATGATGATAATCGAAGAGCAAACTAAAGTCATGAAGTCCATGGTCGATATAAAATGTGATTATGCACAGTGAGCTCCATCAGATGTTACATCATGTGTGGGGCCGGAACTGCCCGGAACACAGCTCGGATAGAAACAAATGTAGTTAGTTAAATTGATTAAGAGCACAGTGTTTATTAACACTCACTGATGCCAATGTCAATCACTGATGCCAAGTGGGTAGCACTGAAAGACCCCGTCCAGCATAGCTATAGCAGCATAGCTTAGAAAGCTAGAACGAGGAAGACTTTGGTATGAAACACAGCCAGAGGGATCACATGAGACATGTGGCAAACCCCACGAGCGGCAGAATACAGCAAACCCACGTCTCTGATCACCATAAGACTCGTTTGACTATGAACCCCAGCTCTTTTTGCCCTTATTCTAAGGCAAGGATGCATGTCAAGTCAACGAGGACCCGAAGCCTATTCAGTCAACCCGCCCACTCGACACTCCCGGCTTAGCGGACCAGGCAGGCAGGCCAGACGGACTCCATACTCCGGCCCCCCCAGCAACAAAACCCATGCAACCCATGGTCTAAATCTAGTCAAAGAAGCCGCTTAAATAAGTATGGTCTTTTAAGCCTATAACGTAAAACTTTGGAGGGTGTCTGGAATCCGACGAAAGTGGGAGTTTATTCATAGTGGGGGGCCATGTAATAGAAAGCCTTTCCCCCCTGCTGTGACTTTTTTAATTCTAGGAACTAAAAGAAGTCCTGTACCCTGCGAACGAAGTAGATGGATTGTAAAACTCTAAGAGTTCACTCAGATAATGTGGGGCCAGTCCATGTAGAGCTTTATAAGTTATAAGAAGTATTTTGTAATCAATGCGGAATTTGACTGGTAACCAGTGTAGTGATGATAGAACAGGAGTGATATGATCAAATTTTCTAGTTCGAGTTGAGCTGAATTCTGAACTAACTGAAATTTATTTATAGATTTACTATAGCGTCCAGTAAGTAAGGCGTTACAGTAATCCAACCTTGAGGTTATGAACGCATTAACAAGTTTTTCTGCATCATTAAAAGAGAGGATATTTCTAAGTTTAGCGATATTATGTAATTGAAAGAAAGCAATTCGCGTGATGCTGCTAATGTGCGCATCAAAGGAGAGATCTGAATCAAATGTGTCACACCCAAGTTTTTTACAGATGGACTGGGCAGTACTGGACAGCCATCTAGATTTAGGATAGACGTAGCCAAACTGTCTCTCACAGCCTTGGGTCCCACTAACAGAACCTCAGTTTTATCTGAGTTAAGTAAGAGAAAATTAAATAACATCCAATCTTTTATTTCCTTTAAACAGTTCTCAATTTTGTTGATTGTAAGGCTGTTATTAGATTTGGCTGATATGTACAGCTGTGTATCATCTGCATAGCAGTGGAAATTAATGCCATGTTTACGAATAACTGAGCCTAGGGGCAGCATGTACAGAGAGAATAAAAGCCAAGCACTGACCCCTGAGGCACGCCATACTTCACTTTTGAGAGCTTACACCTTAGATTATTTATATGAACAAACTGGTCCCGGTCGTTTAAGTAGGATTTAAACCAAGAAAGTGCTGATCCCTTAATACCTACAGCATTTTCTAGTCTGTTTAGTAAAACATCTATAGTGTCAAATGCTGCACTTAAATCTAACAGAACAAGAAAAGAAACACATCCCTTATCTGAAGACATTAGCAGTCATTTAGTACCCTAATTAATGCTGTTTCAGTACTATGATGGGGCCTGAAGCCAGACTGAAATGTTTCATAAATTTCATTTCTTTGAAGGTAACTGCAGAGCTGCTGATAGATGGCTTTTTCTACGATTTTGGACAGAAACCGTAGATTTGAAATTGGTCTATAATTAGATATCACACAAGGGTCAAGATTGGCTTTTTTAATCAGTGGTTTGATAACGGCAGACTTAAAGGATTTGGGCACATAACCTAAGGTAAGGGATGAATTTAAAATAACTAACAGTGGCTCTACAATAATAGGTATCACTTCTTTGAGTAAATGTGTAGGAATTGGATCTAATAAACCTGTTGATGACTTAGACGAGCTGATCAGTGCGGATAGTTCAGTATTAGCAATTGGGGTAAAAGATTCTAGTCTTGATTTACAGCTAATCAAACAGATGTCTTCACTAGTGCTACATCTGGAATGTTGCTTAATAGTTTGGTGATGTGATGAGCATCGAGTTTTATGCCTAATGCTTTCTATCTTATCATTAAGGAAAGTCATGATATAATTACTGTTAAAATTACAGAACGGGAGAGTCACTTTCTGTTGGGTTTTTTGTTAATTTGGAGACTGTATTAAAGAGAAATCTTGGATTATTCTTATTTTTCTCTATGATTGAGGAGAAGTATGCAGCTTTAGCTTTAGTGAGGGCATTCTTATACTCATGGCATGCTGTCCCTCCAAGAAATCTCAAACACCTACAATTTACTATGTCTCCACTTGCGCTCTAGATGCCGTGTTCTTTGCTTTAAGGTACGGATGTGGTCATTATACCATGGTGCTAGCCTTTTTTCCCTAATGCGTTTGACCCTTGCAGGAGCAATCGTGTCCAGGGTTGAGCGAAGCACACATTCTAATTGGTCATTTACACACTCAAGATGATTGATCTCCGTAGGTGTATTAAATTTCAAGTCTGGTAGGTTTTTAATAAACGCAGCTGGAGTAGCAGATGTGATAGTGCGCTTGGTGTGATAATGAGGCAGAAGGATTTTATTTATTATACATAGCTCAGATACTAAAAGATAGTAATCTGAAATCAAATCACTTTGCGGGAAAACATCAAGGTTATCTATATTGATACCAAATGTTAATATTAGATCTAAAGTATGATTACAGCGGTGGGTTGGTCCCATCACATTCTGAGTGATACCCATGGATTCTAAGATGGATTCGAGAGCAATTCTAAGTGGATCCTGCTCATTGTCAAAGTGAATATTGAAATCACCTTGAATGAAAGCCTTATCTGTTGACAGTAGTAAGCAGGAAAGAAAGTTAGCAAATTCCTGACGAAATTCTGAATAGGGACCAGGAGGATGGTAAATAGTGATAAGCTGAAAAGAGTGTGGTTTTGACTTCCATAACGATTGATCAGTCACATTAAGAATCAGTATTTCAAAAGAATTAGCCTTGTAATGGGATTTAGTTGTAACACTTAGCTCTTTGTCAAAAATTGTGGCTATGCCTCCCCCCCGACCATTAGGACGAGGGCGACTAGCATGACTGTATCCAGGATGTGAGGCTTCATTTAAGGCTAAATATTCATCAGGTCTAATCCAAGTCTCAGTGAGACAGGAGCATGTAAACGTTTATCAGTGATTATTTCATTTAAAATCACTGCTTTGTTTGTAAGTGATCTAACGTTAAGTAATCCTAGCTTTAGTCTAATGTTGTTATTTCTTTGGGAGCTATTTGTGCTATCTGGGAAGCTATCTCTTTATACTAATGAGGTTATTAAAACAGACCTTTTGAGAGCGTTTACGTTTAGGGCAGATGCGGGTAACAGACACAGTTTCAATAATGTGGGTTCTGGGTGACGGTATATGGCTACCAGCAGACAGTTGGTTAAGCCGGTTTGTCTGCTGCCTGACCCCTGCTCTGGATAGTCAGCCCCTAACCAATCGGGCCATAAGACTATGGGCAATGTTGCAGGAGATGAGAGCGGCACCCTTCCGAGTGGGATGGACACCGTCCCATCCTAAAAGGCCAGGCTTACCCTCAAAGGCTGTCCAGTTGTCTATAAAGCCCACGTTGTTTTCAGAGCACCACTTGGACAGCCAGCAGTTCAGCGACCATAACCTGCTGTAGGCTTGGTCACCTCGCCGCATTGGGATGGGGCCAGAGCACACTACTGCATCGGACATCGCCTTCACCACTCTAACCACCTCTACAAAATTAGCCTTAGTAACCTCTGACTGACGAAGGCGTATATCATTAGCCCCTACACGAATAACTATCGTAGAGAATCTACGGCTCTCGAGTTCACTAAGAATCGTTACAATGTCCGGCACTCTAGCTCCGTGGATACATGTAACTCTAGCTGCTGGTGTCCCTAAAGGGGTAGCTACTTTCACGTGTCGTAAAATAGAGTCACCTATGACCAGAGCTCTTTCAACAGGCTGCTCAGTGGGTGCATCACTGAGGAGGGCAAACCTGTTGGACTCGTGAACAGGTAAAGAGTGGTGCTCTTGTGGACTAGCCTTATGACTACATCGCTGAACCGTCACCCACTTGTCCTGCTGCGAGGGCTCTGCCGAGATGGGGGCTCTAACTTCACCTTTGGCATCCAGATCTGCTTAGCTAGGAGCTGAGCTAGCCTTCTCTAATGTCTGGATGCACGCCTCTAAAACTACAATCTTCTCCGTCAGACTGGCTACAAGCCTACACCTATCACAAGTAAAATTTACACTAATGACGGAGGAAGAATAGCTAAACATGCCACACTCGGCACAGCGAACAAGCACAGCAGAAGCCATGTTAATACAATTAATGAATTAAAGGTACTTAGCTTCGGGTGGTGTTGTGGGGTGGGAGTGAAGATATGGTTCAGCTGCAGCCGATGGTCCAATGCAATGCTCGATTAAAGCGTTAATACAAGTTAAGTCAACACAAAACGTCACTAAAAAACTAAGTCTCAGAAAGAAAGTGGGAAAAGACTGTAAAAAAGTTATAAAAACAGACACTACTGCGAAGAAGACGCAACTCTGGTTGTTAGCTAATGGCTAACTACTGCAAACACAAGCCGGTATACCTGAAAAGTTACTAAATAACGATTAGCGGCCAAAAAATATAATCCGCCGGTACGAGAATAAAATGATTAAGATGTTGTAAAAACCTACTATATATACGATTATATAAGATACAGATGCGATCGGGAATTAAAATATATCAAAGGTAAAAGCTGCTAGCAGCTACGAAACGGCGTCCTGTGTGCAACCACAGATCAGTCTGGGTTGCCAGATCCTCGCAATTCTCCGGTCAGTTCTCTCAGCGTTCTCTCAGCGTGTTCTCAGCGTGCTTTCAGCGTGCTCTCAGCGTTCTCTCAGCAAGAGGGCAAAATTCAAACTTCACACAGAAAGGACACCAGCTGGACTATTAGGACTATTGGACTTAACTCGAGGACGACTTCTCGGTATCTGATTCTGTTTCCTAATGGCAGACGTATACTCGAACTCGGTTTTGTGTGTCAAAGCGAACTCATCAGCGAGAGTTGCGGCGTGTGACAGTATTAACACTTTCTGTTCGTTTAAATATGTTATGAGCTGACCAGGCAAACATTTCTTAAATTCCTCCAGCAATATTAACTCTCGCAGGCCTTCCAGAGTATTTACACTGCTGGCTGAACACCACTTATCGAACAGACTAGATTTCTCATGAGCGAACTCCACAAATGTTTGGCCAGCACGCTTTTCGGCATCTCTGAACTTTTGTCGGTATGCCTCAGGCACAAGCTCATATGCTCTAAGTACTGCGGCCTTTACTACATCATAATTCATGCTCTGTTCTAAGGACAAAGCTGAACAAACTTCCTGAGCCTTGCCAACCAATTTACACTGGAGTAAAATTGACCACAAACTCCTTGGCCAGTTTAATGTGATGGCAATCCTCTCAAATGTAGGGAAATAAGCATCCACCTCATCCTCCTTAAACAGTGGGACAAAGCCAATGTGTTTACTCACGTCAGTACTCCCGGACAAGACCGGAGAAGGTTCTGGAGGAGTCATGGCAGGAAATACAGGAGCGACAGCTTCCACTGGATCATGGACCTGATCCGTCACCGTTAATTCAGTAGAAGTTGGTGTGATCTTCACCGCACAGAGTTCCAACTCCCGGAAACGGATTTCCTTCTCGGTCTCCAACTCTAGCTTCCGTATGGCAAGCTTCAAATCCATTTCAGCCTGTCGAGCTTTCTCCCTTCCCTCCGCCTCCAACCGTAACCGTGTCAGCCGAACCTTATATTTGGCCTCTATGGACGTCCTAGGAGACTCTGACAGAGGATCATACAAAGGCAAGGACCGATTTGGAAGAGGGGTAGCTTCCACCTTACCAACCAAAGATGATTGCAAATCCATATCTCCAGAGTGTCAAGTCAAGTCAAGTCAGATTTATTTATATAGCGCTTTTTACAATGGAGCATTGTCTCAAAGCAACTTTACAAGTTTAGATTATCTCCTATTAACTACGTCCAATCCCAAATTGAGCAAGCCTAGGGCGAGAGTGGCAAGGAAAAACTCCCTAGGAAGAAACCTTGGGAGGACCAAGACTCAAAAAAGGACCCAACCTCCTTGGGCGGCGTAGATGATAAATCTAAGAGCGAACTAAAGTCATGGAGTCAAAGTTCGAATAGAATGTGAAGTATGCACATCGACATTAAATGGCCGGGGTATGATGATTAATCTAAGAGCGAAACTACAGTCATGGAGTCAAAGTTTGAATAAAATGTGAAGTATTCACATCGACATTAAGTGGTCCGGAATGATGATAAATCTAAGAGCGAAACTAAAGTCATGGAGTCAAAGTTCGAATAAAATGTGAAGTGTGCATCGACATTAAGTGGCCCGGGTATGATGGGGCTGGAGCTGATGACGGAAGCAGTTTGAGTGGAGCTCCAGCAGATGAACATCATGTGTGGGACTGGAACTGCAGAAAACAGAAAATGTAATTAGTTATTGATTAAGAGCACAGTGTCTATTAACAATCGCTGATGCCATGTCAATCACTGATGCCAATTGTAGCATGAGACCCGGCAGCATTAGCTATAGCAGCATAGCTAGAAAGAGGAGAACTGGTAGGAAACACAGCCAAGAGGGATCACATGAGACACTGGCAACCCCACAGGAGGCAGAAGACAGCAACCCAACATCTCTGATCACCATAAGACTCTTTGACTATGAACCCTCAGCTCTGCCCTTAATCTAAAGCAAGAATGCATGAGTCAAGATCACGAGGACCGAAGCCCAGTTCAGCCAGACCACCCACTCGACACTCCCGGCTAACGGACAAGGCAGGCAGGCCAGACATGACTCCAGACTCTGGCCCCAGTGACCCAAGCCATGCATCCTGGTCTAAATCTAGTCAAAAGCCTGCGCAAATAGGTATGTCTTTAGCCTAGACTTAAAATTTGGAGAGTGTCTGAGTCTCGAACAAAAGTGAGAAGTTTATTCTATAGTTGGGGGGCCATGTATGAGAAAGCCTTTCCCCCTGCTGTGACTTTTTTAATTCTAGGAACTAAAAGAAGTCCTGTACCCTGTGAACGAAGTAGACGAGTTGGACTGTAAAACTGACTCAGATAATGTGGGGCCAGGCCATGTAGAGCTTTATAAGTGATAAGATGTATTTTGTAATCAATAAAATGCGGAATTTGACTGGTAACCAGTGCAGTGATGATAGAACAGGAGTGATATGAACAAATTTTCTAGTTCGAGTTAGCACTTGGGCGGCTGCATTCTGAACTAACTGACGTTTATTTATAGATTTACTAGAGCATCCAGTAAGTAAGACGAAACAAGTTTCTCTGCATCGTTAAAAGAGAGGATATTTCTAAGTTTAGCAATATTACGTAATTGAAAGAAAGCAATTCGAGTGATGCTGCTAATGTGTGCATCAAAGGAGAGATCTGAATCAAATGTGACCCCTAAGTTTTTTACAGACGGACTGGGCAATACTGGACAGCCATCTAGATTTAGGATAGATGTAGCAAACCTGTCTCTCACAGCTTGGGTCCCACTAATAGAACCTCAGTTTTATCTGAGTTAAGTAAGAGAAAATTAAATAACATCCAATCTTTTATTTCCTTTACACAGTCCTGATTTTGTTGATTGTAAGGCTGTCATTAGTTTTGGCTGATATGTACAGCTGTGTATCATCTGCATAGCAGTGGAAATTAATGGCATGTTTACGAATAACTGAGCCTAGTGGCTCAGAGTGCACTGTGGTGTCTCCCAAATCCGGATGCAAAACATCCAATGCCGTCAACCTATCCACCACAAGCTGCTTAATATCCCTTTTTAACATTTGCATTGACACATGAACTCCATAATGCTTCGCAATTTCACACAAGTCGTCTTTCCGACAAGACTCTACCTCCTCTAATGTGGGACACTGAACAAAGTCGGACAATTGAAATGTTGCCATAATGAAGTATACCAGAAAGAAAAAACAGAAGAATGATTGCAAACTCACTAACTGTACACACGTCACACACCCAACTCCCTTTGCCACAAAAAAAAACTTCTACGGACGGGAAGTTTATGAACGGGCCAAAAACATACATTATAACGTATGCAGAACAAGCCACGAACAACTGATACACGGCAGGACGAGCTCCCAAAGAAATGGTATTCGCATATACAAAATAATTGTAACCGCTTTAGGACGAGCCCCCAATTGTTACGACCTGGTCTAGGGGCAGGCCGTAGCATTTAAAAAGGAAAGGTAAGGAGTATGGAAACGGGAGGTGATGGAAGACTCAAGCCTGAACAAATTAAAGAATAAGTGCTTTTTATATATATATACAGTGCAGTGCAAAAGGAATATAATACACAGGGCAACGAACACAACATACACACAATATATACAATGCGACGTTCTATAATAACTGTACACAATATCTGAAGTCACCAGTAACAAGACACACTATAACAAAACCGCGGGCGAACCAAGCGGACACACAGCCATACGGGTAGTGAGCCGGGGCTTGAATCGCGGGCCACAGTCTTAGTCCTTCAGCCTCGATCTTTAGTCCCGCCTCCGCACGTGGATCCACAGCAACGATTGGCCAGGAGGTTTCCAGATGAGTCCCCAGCGACGAGATCCATTTGGCGACTTTGCTGTAAATCCTCCAGGCCGAAGGTGATCAATTGGTCGCGTGACCTGCCGATCAGAGCAGGAGGAGGTCCACAGGAGCGGAGTGCACGCAACCCTGGAGAGAAACCAACAGCATAGCGCAGCCGACAATACAATAATACGCTGCCTAACGGGCGGCGTAACACTATCCACGTTCATCGTAATTAGGGTTACCAGTAGCATTGCAACGTTGGTAATTATTGCGCAACCGATAAGTTATATAGAGTCATCTTGGTTTCTGATTTTTAATACTGTGATATACATACATGTTCATCGTCATTTTATGATTTTAACTCTGTGATACACTCGTTATTACATCAGATAGTCTGTTGATATTGCCTTGTTTTCTTAATAAACTTGTTTATAAAACCTTTGAATTTGCCTCTGCCGCCTGGTGTGAGAGTTCATTCCACAAGGTCGAGAAATATACTTTGAATTCACTATTCAGACTTAGACTGATCAAGTTTGTTGTTCCCTTTAACTGGTTCTCCAGATCTACCAGTAAATTATTTATATTTATAATAAACTGATCTGGTGGAGCCCCTTTTTCGTAATTAATTAATAAATTTATATAATTTTAATTAATAAAGTTGAATTAAAATTAATCCAAGTAAAGTGTAGTCTTAGGTTTGCTACACTCTTTTACCTGAGTCTATTCAAAAATAGATTACCCTATCCTGGCCTAAACTTTACTATTTAAATGGTTTACCTTACTCTTGTCTAAACCTAACCACATAAAAGAACAGCTAGACCCTACTCTTTGCCTAAACATAACCATTTAAAAGAACAGCTGGACCCTACTCTTGCCTAAACCTAACCATTTAAAACAACTGCTTTACCCTACTCTTGCCTAAACTTAACCATTTAAAAGAACAGCTTTACCCTACTTTTGCCTAAACCTAACCATTCAAAATAACATCTGGATCCTATTCTTGCCCTCTTATGCCTACTCTGGCATAAACTTAACCTTGTGGTAAGAATGGCTTTGTTTTGTGGTGGGCCGGGCTGTGGTGGTGTCCCGAGGTGGTCAGAGGCATGATTAGAGGTGGTGCTTGGAAATTGTTCACACTTTTTAATTTATTGTTTACATTTATTTATTTATTTATTTATTTATTTTTTAAATATAACATTTTAAAAGCTAAATATTAAATTTACTATAAATTGATTTTGGGGTTTTAGAATGTCCCATCCCACCAGTGAGCCAGTGCATATGAGGGAGTTAACTCCGACAGTTTAAAACAATGTTTTTTCATCCCTAACCCTAACCCCTAACCGTAACCCTACTTATTAATTCCCTTAATCCCTAATCCCTAACCCTTAACCCCTAACCCTAATCCCTAATCCTAACCCTTACCCCTAACCCTAATCCCTAATCCGTAACCCTAACCTTCAACCCAACTAAGTCCCTCAACCTAACCCTTAACCCTAGCCCCAACCCCTAACCTTACCCTAAACCCTAACCCTAACCTCCAATAAAGCCCCTAACCCTAACCCAACCTCCCCCCAAAACACAGCCCCTAATCCCAACCCTTTAACCCTGTCTAAACCCCCCCAAAAAACCAAACCTAGTCCCTAACCTTAACGCTTCTAATCTAACCCCTCAACCTAACCCTAACCTAGCCAATAACTAACTCAACCCCTACCTAGTTCTAAAATACTCAAGCTCAACCCCTTAACCTTACCCCAACTTAACCCTTAATAACTAAACTTAAACCTAAAGATACCCTTAACCCAGTTCACAAAACCCAATTCACTAAACCCAACTGTCCAACCTTAACTCAAAATACAACCTCTAACCCAGTCCCTGACCTTAATCCGTTAACCCCACCCACTTGAATAAATCTAAATTACATACTTACCCCCCCCTCCCCCTTTTTCCAACAAATAAGTCTCCTCGATTCCTGGAGTGGATGCCTCTGAATCATCCCGGGACCTGAAAAATAAACAAATACAGGTTAAAGAAAACTATTGATTAATGTACACAAAAGACATCATAGAGTTATTCCAATCCAATGAGCCCGTGCATATACAGAGGACTCTTAGTCCGGACAAACTTTTAATAAAGTTTTATGTACCCTAACCCTAACCCTTTTTTTATTTATTTATTTTTTGTTTTTTTTTTATTCATCTTCACATGTATATAAATTGACTATTGGCTGTATTTATTATGTAATGAATAAGTGACAATAGGGGATATCCAGGACTTCCATCAGATCTTCATTTGCATGTTTGTAGAATAATGGTGTGTAGGTATGTCTATGAGAATGTGTAAGGGATAATGGGGATGTGTATATATATGTGTTTGAGTATTGTATGTAGGCACTTGCATCATAGAGCACTTTTTTGATGGCACTTATTTTTTGTGATTAGATGGAATTCAGGTACAATCACATTGGAATATCTCTAGAGTTGTTTCTTGATGAATTTTACAGCCCTACAGGTGATGGTGTATGATTCTGCAGATCACTGAATTGAGTCTGGGCTATTTATTAATGCAAATTTGCAGTGATTATTTTTTGTCTGAACAAAAACTCTTATATATATACAAGCACTTACTAACAACTTTTATTTTAGCACTTACACGGACCCAAAGCAGTAGAACTCTGGAACCCACACCTGTTGGGCTGAAAATAATAAAAAAATAATAATTAATTTGTGAAGGTTTGAATATATTTTTTTCTCAATTATAGATCACGGAATGTGCTTCCTTCTTCTTCTGCTGATGAACGTCCTGGGTCTCATTGCATTTGTAATGGGATCACAATGCTTAGGATTGGTAATTTGATAAGGATTGTTTCAATAAAAAATACACCATTTCTAATATGTTGTGTGTAAATTCTATCAGTCAGTTGTGGTCACCTAATTTATTATTGGCTTTCATTACTGGTTGAAAGGGACTTAACCTAACCATTTAAAACAACAGATTAATTTTACTTTTGCCTAATTCTGACCATTTAAAATAACAGTAAAACTGTTTTACCTGAGTCTATTCAACAATAGATTAGGTTATCCTGGTCTAAACTTTACTACTTAAACGACTTATCTTACTCTTGTCTAAACCTAACTCGACCTTCTCTCTGAGACTTAGTTTTTTGTGACGTTTTGTAATAACGCTTTAATCGAGCATTGCATTGGACCATCGGCTGCAGCTGAACCAGATCTTCACCCGGCACCCCACAACACCACCCGAAGCTAAGTACCTTTAATTAATTGTACTAACATGGCTTCTGCTGTGCTTGTTGCCTGTGCCGAGTGTGGCATGTTTAGCTATTCTTCCTCCGTCATTAGTGTAAATTTTACTTGTGATAGGTGTAGGCTTGTAGCGAGTCTGACGGAGAAGATTGTAGTTTTAGAGGCGCGCATCATAGTAAATTGGAGGTGTTTAAGATTGCTTGGACGGACAGCATGGCAGAGTATAAGCATGCCCTCACTAAAGCTAAAGCTGCATACTTCTCTTCAATCATAGAGAAAAATAAGAATAATCCAAGA
>JAJAGP010005972.1:0-26796 GCA_025084515.1 Ancistrus triradiatus | reverse complement strand
CCTTGCCACTGTCGCCCTAGGTTTGCTCAATTTGGGATTGGACGTAGTTATTAGGAGATAATCTAAACTTGTAAAGTTGCTTTGAGACAATGCTCCATTGTAAAAAGCGCTATATAAATAAATCTGACTTGACTTGACTTTAAAGCGTTAGATGTAATGCAGAAGGCTTACATTTTTATGAATGTTGATTTAAAACAGTTAACTTTATAAAGTTCTTACAAATAACTGATCTTACTTTTGATGATCACTGAATAATATGTTGCCATTGATTGGCAGAGCCATGCCGGTGATATACACAGTGGAGGTTTACAGTGATACCCACTTCACCACGGAGAGCATCTCCATTAAACTGATCGGCACCAAACATGACACCAAACCACAGCGTCTCTCCACATTTTCACTCTCCGTAAGTGTTTATTGTTTAATTTTGCCATCTGCATCAATGGCCATTTCAGCGAGGTTATATCTATACACAAGGTTACACCAAGACTAGTCATATATATGTGTGTGTGTGTGTGTGTGTGTGTGTGTGTGTGTGTGTGTGTAAATCTGACCAATTTCGCGTAATCATTTAACCTAGTGCATGTTTTTGGAGGAAACCAGAGTACCCGGATTAAAACCACATGGACACGGGGTGAACATGCAAACTCCAAAGCTACACTGAGACAATACTCCATGTAAAAGCCACTATAGAAATAAGTCTGACTTGACTCTGCACAGAAAGGACCCAGATTGCTCCACCTGAGATTAAACCCAGGATCTTAACAATATGAGGTGATAGTGCTACCCACCGTGCCTGTCACACCTCACTCACGCACCTGCGCACCACGCCCACCTTTGTGCACCTTCTCTCACGTTCTGTCACTTTCTCTCTCCTCCTCACCTGTTATCACGCGCACCTGCCGCTCATTTCCAGCACCTTCCACTCCCCTATATATACCTCTCACCTCCAGAGACTCGTCGCTGAGTCTCGTGGCTCCTACCACGTCTCAAAGCCCTCTCATGCTTCACGTCTCTAACGTGACCACTTCCTCCCATTCCGATCTCGATCCTTTTCCAATTCTACCATGTCCGATCTTCTCCCCTACCGTATCTATCTCTCTAGATCTCGCTCACCTTGTATAGTTTCTAGAAAGCCTTCAGTTATCGCGCCACTTACTTTATTTCTCCGTTCGTCTCTCTGTAATCCATCGCGTTCACGCGAGTTGTAGCTCAACTCACAGAAGAGCAGCACTTGCTGGTTCCCTCCCTGGATGCGATCTCACAGCGCGTGTCCCTTCTAAATCGGTCCCCGGCAACCGTGACCGCTGCGCTGTTGGCTCCGCCCAACTCTGGTTTTCCACCATCCACTGAGATCGCATTACCAGAGCGATTTGATGGGAACTCAGCGTGTTACATCAATTTCCGTGCACAGTGTCTGCGTGACCTCAGGCGTTATCCACCAACCTCGCCATACGCTGGACTAACGCTGTTGGGTTTGTGCCTTTCAGGCAGAGCACTCCAGTGGTTTACCCAGAGGTGGCCACAGATTCAAACCTGGACCTGTGACCAGCTCTTGGATGCACTTGGGGTAGAGTTTGGCCCTTCTTCAAATTGTGGGCCATGCATCCCCAAAGTTCCACTGTTCGGCGTCACCACACCAGGTGTGAAATTCTCCAGCACTCAGGCGCCTCAGTTGGTTCGCCACTTGCTGGATCCTCTGCTCGCTGGCTGTCGAAAGATCCCAGCTATAACTGTGGCCAAGCACAGCATTAAGCGTGCTTCAACGGTCTCTATTCAAAGGACGCCCGGTCCAGTCCAGGGTCTGCCCATCCCAGAGTCCGTCCTAGGGTCGCCCATCCCAGAGTCTGCTCTAGCGATGCCCGTCCCAGTCCAAGGATCGCCCGTCCTAGAGTCTGTTCCAGGCACGCCCATCCCAGGGCCAGTCCAGGGCCCGCTCATGTCAGAGACCTGTCACAGGTCGCCGAGGCCTGGTACTCCTGCAGTCAGTCTAACTCGGTCGTTGAGCCGTTAGCACCCCGTAGCACGGTGTCAGAACTGCTAGTACCTGATAACCCGGTATCTGTGCACGCTGTGTCCATTATCTCTGCCGAGGAGCTGTTACTGCCTTGTAGCACTGCATCTAAGCTACCAGAGCCTGATTACCCGGTACAGAATCCAGTTAGCTGCGTGCTTGAGCATCCTAGCTCTGAAATGGAGCACGTTCACCTGGCACCTGTACCATCACCTTGGGTACCTGGGTCAAAGCCGTCCATTAAAGGGTCGGCCATCTTCGAGACCTTCCAAAGGTCCTCTATCTTCGAGACCTCCCAAAGGTCGTCTAAATCCATGCTCGTTTTAAGTTCGCCTTTGTCAGAGACCTTCCAAAGGTCCTTTATCCTCGAGACCTCTCCCAGGTCATCTAAATCCGAGTCTGTCTCCAATAATTCTGAGTCAGTTCCGAGTTCGTCTATGTCCGAGTCCGTGCCAAGTCAGCCTGAGTTCACCCCGTGTCCGTTTGAGACCATTCAAGGGTCGTCTACCGCAGACTCCGTCCCGAGTCCGCCTATATCGGAGACCTACCAAAGGTCACCTATTTCAGAGATCTTCCAAAGGTCATCTCTGCCAAAGACCTTCCAAAGGTCGTCTAGGTCTAAGTCCATTTTTAGTTTACCTATGTCAGAGACCTGCCAAAGGTCGCCTATGTTTAAATCTTGCCAAAATCCATCCAAGTCTGAGTCCTTTCCAAATCAGTCTGATCTGTCAAGTCTGAATCTGTCTCCATTCTGCTCGAGTCTGTTCCGTGTATGTCTGAGTCTATCTTGTGTTCGTCCGAGTCTGTCCAGAGCATGTCTAAGTCTAAGTCTGTTCAGAATCTGTCTGAGTCTGTCCAATCTTCGTCTAAGTCTGAGTTCGTTCTATGTTCGTCCGAATCTGTCCAGAGTTACAGTGCCACTGAGCTATCTCGGAAACTGAGTAAATCACATTATTTACAACGCATTATGGGATGTGTACTTCTTTCCCTTATTTACGATTTTTTTATGATCTTGTACTTTTCAGTTTCCCTCTTATCTAAAGGATTTTCGAGTTACAGGATCATGATTTTTTTTTTTATGACGCCAAACGTTTCATTTCAGGATTGTTCAATATATTTTATGGGCATAGTAATATAAATTTGCCTCCTGAGCCCCTGAAGTAGTGGATCCGATGAAGACAGCAGACAGTTTTGTACCAAATATGGCTCAGTTTTGGCTCTCATGGCTCAGTTACGGTAAAGGCAAGTGCATTGCTAACCAAATGTGGCCCAACTGTAGCCAGCCTGGCAGTTCAACATTTAAACTACCATAGGTAATGTGGGCTACATGTCACCTTTCATTCTGGCTGCCAGTGCAGTTCTGGCTGTGTACTAGCAGAGAGATTTGGTCATTGCCATCATTCCATGGTGGTATGTGAGCCGTGGGACAAGGTATGTGTGGCCCAGAATTGTGCCATCACTCATTTGCTATTAGGACACTCTTATTTCTGTTTAATCAAACAGTGCAGAGGCATTCAGAAACAAATATATCCACTGAGTGCTCACTGCATGACAGACAACAGTAATCCATACATGTCAGAAATGATCAGTAATGAAATAATGTAGAAACTTGGTTGTATTATTGGTCATTTAATTTATTTTATTTTTAAAAACAGAGTCGTAAGCCTAAGATATCCTGCCCAGAGAGTGTTGGCAGCGTCTTGATGGTGGAACTGAAGGCCACTGAGAGTTTCTGGGTACTTATTGTTAAGGCCTGGTTCTGCTCCAAAATTGTAATCAACACCCCAGAAGGAGAAAGAATCCAATTCCCATGCTACCAATATCTGGATGACAAGAACTCAGTCGTCCGTCTCTTAAGTGATAAAGGTTAGTGAAGCTGCTCCTGCACTTCAGTGTTAGAATATAACCATAATCACAGAATTATTGACAGATGCATGATAAGGTTTACAGAGGAAAGTTTGTGAACCATTTAGAGCTCTATTTCTGCATTAACTCCTTATTAAATGTATTCTGATCTTCATCCATGTGCTAATAATAAACAGACACAAGAAAGAAATTTAAATTAATTGTAGAGGAGCTTAGTAAAATATTGTGGTGATGCATGAAGCTTGGAAAGCATCTTGTGTAGTGTAGCAGTTAAGCTTCTGAACTCCATTGTAAAAAGTGCTATAGAAATAAATCTGACTTCGACTTTTGCCAGCCTGGACTGTCAAATATAAACTAAGTTTCCAGTAAGACATGAAAGACCAGAAAGAGCTGATGCAGAAATACCGATCATTCTGCAAATTGCAACTTGTTTCTGGATTTTATTCTGGATATTTATTGTTTTTTTTTTTTTTTGTATGTTACACATTGAGCTGATTTCTAATCATTAATATTTTTTCTTAGCCTTCATTTGTGTCCCCAGGACAAATGACAAACTGAACCCTAAACTCCTGTCACAGAGGCAGCAGGAGATTAAAAAGAGAAAAGAAGTCTACAAGTAAGAAATTTGAATGTAGTTTTAAACCAGTAACATAATGGAATATCATGTTATAGAGAGGAATGTTTATCTCTCCTGTAAAGAATCAAAAGTGCATATTTATTTTCTTGAACAGTAAGTATAACATGGGATATATTAATAAAGCAGACAAAAACTCAAGAAGATGATTTAAACTATCTGGTGGAATTTATTGTAATAACGTACCATCATGATGAGTATCTGATGTTTCCTTCAAAGCAAGAATCAGACAGAACCTGTAATAATACTGTCATATATTATGATACCCTGACATGACATGGTGATCCCTATTAATCTGCTGATTTTGTTCCAGCCTGTACACTACCATAATAAATCAGATGTGTATAAATGATTACAGGTGTACAGATGGTTTGGAGTGTTTTTCTGCTATAAGTCTGAGCATTAAGTTGTAATATTCCCAGGATGAAGTTGAGAATGAGAAAGTGATTTGGGTCTCCACCTGATTAGTGTAAGTTTTATAGAAATGGAAAAAACTCCTTGAGCGAAGCATTTATGTTCTGTTCATTTAGTACTGTATTTCCTTTAATGAAATCCTGTAATCCAGTAGGTAAAAAGTTGTAACCTTATGAACTGTGTGTTAATGCAGGTGGAAGGAGTATCTTCCTGGATTACCCTGGATTATCGATGCTGATTCACCTTCTGACTTACCTGGGGAGGATCGATTCTCGTTCACCAAGGAGATTCATAGTATCTACAACTTCGCCACAGTGTAAAAACCTAACCATCTATCAGAAATGATGAGGCTCTTATTGGATGCCTGATCCTGATCTGTTCTATCACAGGTATACAGAGCTCGGGATTGAAACCTTAATACACTGTCATGACTCCTGGAAGAACTTCGGCCACTCCTGAAGTGTCATCACAACAAGATCACAGGTAACTCCCTCACCTTTATAAACACAGCATAAAACCCCATCGCTGCATGCTGAGCTTCTTTTATTCTTACAGACTACATCTCCAAGCACTGGGATGAAGATGAGTTCTTTGGCTATCAGATGCTGAACGGACTGAACCCCATGATGATCGAGCGCTGCTCCAAACTGCCCCCTAATTTCCCCGTTACGGATGAGATGGTCCAGTTTGCTTTCTCAAGGAGCTCCCTAACACAGGAGATGAAGGTACTGCATTGACAAACCATATTTATCTCTGTTCCTCTGAACACGTAATAAATAAATGGTTCTTCAAAGTTTGTGAACCCTTTAGAATTTTGTATATTTCTGCATAAATATGACCCAAAACATCATCAGATTTTCACACAAGTACTAAAGGTAGATAAGGAGAACCCAGTTAAACAAATGAGACAAGAATATTATAATTGATATTTATTTACTGAGGAAAATGACCCAATATTACATTATTTATATAATTATGCATAATTATACATTATAAATATATTAGTGAGTGGCAAAAGGATGTGAGCCTCTGCTTTCAGTATCTGGTGTGACCCCCCTGTGCAGCAATAACTGCAACTAAACATTTCCTGTAACTGTTCATCAGTCCTGCACACCGGCTTGGAGGAATTTTAGCCCATTCTTCCATACAGAACAGCTTAGACTCTGGGATGTTGGTGGGTTTCCTCACATTAGCTGCTCGCTTCAGGTCCTTCCACAACATTTTGCTTGGACTAAGGTCAGGACTTTGACTTGGCCATTCAAAAACATGAACTTTATTCTTCTGTAACCATTCTTTGGTAGAACAACTTGTGTGCTTAGGGTCATTGTCTTGCTGCATGATCCACCTTCTCTTGAGATTCAGTTCATGGACACATGGACAGACATTTTCCTTTAGAATTCTCTGATATAATTTAGAATTCATTGTTCCATCAATGATGGCAAGCTGTCCTGGCCCAGATGCAGCAAAACGGGCCCAAACCATGATACTACCACCACCATGTTTCACAGATGGGATAAGGTTCTTACACTGGAATGCAGTGTTTTTCCTTTCTCCAAACATAAGACTTTTCTTTTAAACCAAAAATTTCTATTTTGGTCTAATCCATCCACAAAACATTCTTCCAATAGCCTTCTGGCTTGTCCACATGATCTTTAGCAAACTGCAGATGAGCAGCAATGTTCTTTTTGGAGAGCAGTGGCTTTCTCCTTGCAACCCTGCCATGCACACCATTGTCGTTCAGTGTTCTTCTGATGGTGGACTCATGAACATTAACCTTAGCCAATGTGAGAGAGGACTTCAGTTGCTTAGAAGTTACCCTGGGTTCCTTTGTGAGCTCGCCAGCTATTACACGCCTTGCTCTTGGGGTGATCTTTGTTGGGCGACCACTCCTGGGGAGGGTAACAATGGTCTTGAATTTCCTACATTTGTACACAATCTGTCTGACTGTGGATTGGTGTGGTCCAAACTCTTTAGAGATGGTTTTGTAATGTTTTCCAGCCCGATGAGCATCAACAACTCTTTCTGAGGTCCTCAGAAATCTCCTTTGTTCGTGCCATGATACACTCCCACAAACATGTTGTGAAGAGCAGACTGATAGATCCCTGTTCTTTAAATAAAACAGGGTGCACACTCACACCAGATTGTCATCCCATTGAATGAAAACACCTGACTCTAATTTCGCCTTCAAATTAACTGCTAATTCTAGAGGGTCACATACTTTTGCCACTCACTAATATGTAACATTGGATCATTTACCTCAATAAATAAATGACCAAATATAATATTTTTGTCTCATTTGTTTAACTGGGTTCCCTTTATCTACGTTTAGGACTTGTGTGAAAATCTGATGAAGTTTAGGTCATATTTATGCAGAAATATAGAACATTTGAAAGGGTTCACAAACTTCATTGCTATCTGCTATCAGTAGATCATGGGACTGGAAGTTCCACATAAATGTGCAGCTTTCTGATTAATATCTAACCAGCTCATTTCTAATAATTAAGTATAGAATATGAATATGAGCATCAGTCTTGGTTCTTTCTAAGAGTTTATTTTTTCTAATCCTGTACATGATTTGAATTATAAAGTCCTGTTTCCACAGGGTTGAAGGTAATGCTGTAATGCTTCATTTTTATGTTCTTCCCTGATTTAACTTCTGCAGATGTAACACCATGCTGTGTTTTGTGTTTTATCAGAAAGGGAATATCTTCATCTGTGACTACAAAAGACTGAGCGGCCTTGTGGGTAATGTCATTAATAAGGAGCAGCAGTATGTGGCTTCCCCACTCTGCTTACTCTTCAGCGACAAGGGAAAGCTGATCCCGATCGCAATCCAGGTACATCTGCATCTGTCTTAAATACTGACTGACAGGTGCCAAAAGATTTGCACATGCATGTGGTAAACTTAAATAGACATGGTTCATTAAATATGCAGAGTTACATAAGTTTGATCCTGCAGAGGTTAACAGTTTGGAAATGTTCCTCTGTGATTTCCTGTAGCTGCAGCAGAATCCAGATGAGAAGAATCCCATCTTCTTAGCTAATGAACCCAACAAGTGGGACTGGATCTTGGCGAAGACGTTTGTGAGGAGCGCTGAGTTCTTTGAACACGAGCTGAACTTCCACCTGCTGCGAGCTCACCTGCTGGCTGAGGTCTTCACCGTCTCCACCATGAGGAACCTGCCTTCATCCCACCCGCTCTTCAAGGTGGAGACGCCCTGTTTCTCTTTCTGTGTGTCTGTTAAAGCTCCGCCCATCTAAGTTCAGCTCCAAAGAGAACTAGGTTTATCCAGGTGCATATGGTACCGGAAGCAAGTGGAGTCCATCAGGTTCTGTATCATCTTGTGTGTTGATCAGACGTTGTGTGTTGAATCCAGAATCAAGCTCAAGAACTAGAAACCTCACTTAGTGACCAAACTGGAAAAATCCAAAAACTCTGGACTATTGAGGAGGTTGTAGTCTTTTAAAAAGAGCAGTGTTTTGTTTTTTTTAATGGTTTTATTTTTTACTGCTTCGGGAGAACCTTACCAGTGTGTATCACTGACCCTCACAGTTGAACCCACTAACTGGACATCCACTATAATGTAGGGGGATTTATCCCGTTCCACTGTAATGAATAATGATCTGGGAAATAATGGATGATGAAATGCCACAGCTATGGCTTAGGTTTAATTTTATTCACTACTTAATTATGACGTAATGGGTGTTTATTTTATATTGGAGGATTTAGATTTATGAGGAACAAACTGTGAGAGAGTGGAGAGTGTGCGCGCACACACACACACGCAGTATTACACATGAGCGGTATTACACGGGGTAAAGAGGCCCTGACCCACCTGGTTAAATGGATAACAGAAAAGGGAGCCAATAAAAGAGTCTCACTGGCAGTTTATTACCCTGCCATCAAAGTAGGCAAGGGTTTGAATATACAGGAAGGTGGTAGAAATTTCCCCTAAGCTATAATTGTCACACCTCACCTGTGCACCTGCGCGCCACGCCCACCTTCATGCACCTTCTCTCACACCTCCCTGTTATCTCCTGCACCTGCCTCACATTTCCAGCTCATTCCACCTTCACTATATATACCGTCTCTTTCCTCAGGTTCTTTGCTCTGTCTCATGGTTCCTACCCTACCAAGCTCTCTCTCTATTCCATCTCATCCTATGTCCTTTTCTCAAACCGTATCTCTCGCCATCTACCGTGCCTAGTCCCTATTCTAGTCGTTCGAGCTCCTTCACTGTCTATCCTAACCGTGTCTTTCTCGATCTTCTCTTTCGCGTCCTACCCCGTATCCAAGCCGCACTTATCTCTCACCTACCTTTCATCCTTCCATTCGCTAAGCAATTCGTTTATATACCGCCTTTGTGTGTATTAGTTCCGAAGTCTGTTTATAAGTCCTGTTATTAGTTTCCTTTGTAATAAACACCGCCTTGTTCGGATCCACTCCTGCGTGTGTCTCCTCTATTGTACAGCCGGCGTGACAATAATGACTATTATTTTCAGTTTTCTACAATGAGGTACATTCAGATATCGGGACTCGACTGTACTTTCATCTCAAGAATGACATAAAATTTGTTGCAACCATTTCTTGTTCAAATCCAGTCCTAAGAACTATTTCCCTGCCCCCTGCAGCTCCTCCTGGCCCACACTCGCTGCACACTCCACCTTAACATTAAGGCCAGAGAAACACTGATCTCAGATGGTGGAATTTTCTCAAAGGTAAAGATTATTTATCACTGATGGAATGTTTATGGATAAACAAGCATTAATTTACAGATAAGCAATCATGTTCTTTACCTCTGCTCAGTTCACTGCTCTGGGTTATGATGAGTGCAATAAGTTCCTGCAGAAAGCGGCCTCAACCCTCACCTACAGCTCACTCTGTCTGCCTGATAATGTCAAGGAGAGAGGACTGGAGAACATCCCAAATTATTACTACAGAGATGATGGACTGAAGCTGTGGAACATCATGCATAAGTACCACAAAGAACACCTTCAGCTAATCTCAGTCTAGCACTGTTATTGTTTAAACTTAATATAGCTGATTTATGGTTCGTGGATGAAAAAAAGTCATATGCCACCTACTTCAGGTTCGTGGATGGACTGCTGAAGATCTACTACAAAAGTGATGAGGACGTCACAGAGGACCGTGAGCTCCACAACTGGATTCATGAGATATTTTTTCATGGCTTCCAAGGAGATGAAAAGACTGGTGAGAAGATGCTGATGTTCCTCTGATATGTTCATAAATGACCCCTAATAAGATAATAATCACATTAAACATTCAGCACAAATCACACAAGGTCTGTTTTAGTTTTTCTGACACAAAAAAAAGTGTCAGAATGAGAAGAAGTTGTGAGGTGGAACCACTGTGGATCAAACACGTCATTCCAGCACATTCCACAGATGATCAACTTGGCTGAGATCTTGGGAATTTAGGGGTTAGTGTAGTTACTGTATACTCTGACTGATCTTTAGCTACACAGCTCTATACACAGCTGCACTGAGTGTTGTGACACATTCTTCCTGCAAACTGATTTAGCAACTGCTTTGAGTTTTCTGTGAATTTCTAGCTCTTCTGTCTTTCGGACCAAATGAGATGAGACTTTCTTAGCCCATGGACAATGATGATCCTCTGATGCCCAACATCCTCCTGGCTACAACTCATCCACTAAAACAGTGGTTTCCAAACTTTTTCTGCTGCACCACACTTTGTAGAAAATAATATTGTCAAGCTTTTATTCCAAATTGCCCAGTCAACAAGTGACCAGAATTTTCAGTGTCCTGAACCAAAATTCTACTGTCCCAAACAAGTCTTTGTATTTTAAAGTTTTATTCACATATAAATAAGCACACATAAACTAATATATTTAATTAAGGTTATTTACTCTTAAAATACATGTACATTCTCCCAATATACTTTTACTTATTCTCTTTCTGTTGTAAGACTCCTATAAAACATCACAGGTCACTATGGTAACTTAATGACTGAAACAATATTCTTTAATTTAAACGGCTAACAATCCTACCACTGAGTTGTATTTCTATTTTATTATAAATAAAGCTATGAATAATCTTTCATTTGCAAAACACCATCATTTGCTTGTCTAAGCATAAGGATAATTGCATGTATAATACATGTTCAGTGGAAACTCTTCATCTTTTAACTGTGTGATTTGCCAATGGGACTAACTTGGTCAGCTTGAAATCGGCTTCACTGTTCATCTGTCATATGCACATGTCCAGTGATCCAGATGTGCTAACAGATTTTTTCACTGCTGTAAACACGATGTGACAGAGAAGTTTGTATCACTCGAGTGGTTGTTTTCTAAAACTTGTAGTTTAACTACACTACATATTCCAACAATCAGACTGAATGTTTAATATGTGTGTTGATTTTCTCCTCAGGAATTCCCAAAAGGTTCGCCAAACTGGATGAGGTTATCAAGTTCGTCACTATGGTCATCTTCACAGTTTCTGCACAGCACACTGCTCTCAATGACCCCCAGGTTCACAAATTTTCTCTCTTTATACATATATATATATATATATATATATATATATATATATATATATATATATATACACACATAATACGCGTGTATGTATGTTAGTGTGTATATATATATATATATACTGTGTATATGTATATATGTGTATATATACACACACATACACGTTGTAACGTGCGGGTGGATAGGTAGGAGACACACGCTGACTTGAGGTACAAGGTAGGTTTGTTTATTCAAAAGGTATACACACAACTGAGCAAGCACTGACGTGTGGAGCTAAGGACCAGGTAACTAGAACGAGGCATAGCAGAGTGGAGAGGAAACTGACGTGTATATATAGTGCTGACGGTAATGAAGCACAGGTGAGTAATCAGTACTCTGGCGATAGTGAGCGTTGCTGACAACGGGTGCGATCGGTAGAGCCCGCGTCACGTGACCTGAGGCGTTGCTGACTACGGGTGCGAACGGTAGAGCTCGCATCACGTGACCTGGAGCGTTGCGGACTGCGGGTGCGATCTGACGAGCCGGCCGCGGGCGTGACAGTGCCCCCCCTCGAAGGACTCGTGCAGGCGGAGGCCCTACCAGGGCTGACGGCCCGAGGCCCCAAAGTGGTTCGGCGAGGGCGGCCACGAGGCCTGGGTGCCGGACGATCCGGATGAGCCGCATGGAACTCACGGATGAGGAGGGGATCCAAAACGTCTTTCGCATCCACCCAGCATTGCTCCTCTGGACCGTACCCCTCCCAGTCGACGAGGTACTGGAGACGAGAACCCCGCCGACGAGAGTCCAGAAGTCGGCGGACCGAGAAGGTGAGGGCATCCCCTTGCCCATCAGACGGAGGCCGTTCATCAGCATCCGTACCATCCAACGGACCAGCCACCCATGGCTTGAGACGGGACACATGAAAGGTTGGACAGACACGATAATGAGCAGGCAGGTCTAGATGATAAGACACTCCATTGATCTGTTTCACAATACAGAATGGACCCAAATATCGAGGTGAAAGTGTGTTACTTCCCTGAGTATGATGGATGTCCTGCGCTGACAGCCACACCCGGTCACCTGGATGGTACACAGGAGCGGAGTAACGTCGTCAGTCCGCGTGTCGCTGATAGCGCCGAATAGCATTGTTGATCCGCTGATGGACCTGGCACCACACCTCTTCACTACGGCGAAACCAGTCGTCCACCGGCGGAGCATTGGAGTCAGCGGAGTCCCATGGAACGAAGGGCGGCTGGTAACCTAACACACACTGGAAGGGCGTGAGACCTGTGGATGAATGACGCAGAGAGTTTTGTGCCATCTCAGCCCAGGGGAGAAACCGGCACCAATCCCGCGGATTGTGGATGCAATACAAACGAAGAAACTTTTTCAGTTCCTGATTAGATCTTTCACATTGCCCGTTGGATTCTGGATGGTAACCTGACGACAGACTCACCGATACCCCCAGCTTCTCCATGAAGACCCGCCATACCGCCGAAGTGAACTGAGGACCCCTGTCCGACACGATGTCCTCCGGGATACCAAACAGACGGAAGACACATTCAAAGAGGGTCTCCGCGGTGTGGAAAGCGGACGGGATTTTGTCTAGTGGGATGAAACGTACCGCCCTGGAGAAGCGGTCAATAACAGAGAGAATGGCGGTGCAGCCCTCTGAGAGTGGTAGATCCGTGACGAAGTCAATAGCGATGTGCGACCATGGTCGTTGCGGGATAGGCAGAGGATGAAGCTGGCCGGAGGGAAGGGTGCGTGGTGTCTTGCACTGGGCGCAGATGTTGCAGGAAGCCACAAACCGATGGACATCACGACGCATGTTGCTCCACCAATAGCGTGCTGCCAATAGTTGGTACGTGCGCGTTTCCCCGGGATGGCCCGAGCAGAGGGAGACATGAGCCCAGGCAATGATTCTGTCGCGTAGAGATGGAGGTATGAACTTCTTACCCACCGGACATTCACGGGGGATGTGAGACCGAGCTAGGCAGGCATCCAAATCTCGCTCAAAGTCCCACTGAATAACCCCCAGTACACATGACGACGGGATGATCGTCGTAGGTTCCTTCAAAACAGCTGAATCAGTGTCGTGACTGCGCGAGAGCGCATCGGTTTTGGCGTTTTTTTGAGCCAGGCCTGTAGGTGATGGTGAATGTAAATCTAGCAAAGAAGAGAGACCAACGTGCCTGTCGTGCGTTCAGTCTTTTCGCTGAGCGTAGATATTCCAGGTTCTTTGTGGTCGGTGAAACACCGTGATAGTATGTTTAGCACCCTCCAGCCAATGTCTCCACTCCTCCAACGCGAGCTTAATGGCCAACAGCTCCCTGTCCCCGACGTCATAGTTTCGTTCTGTGGACGTCAGCTTATGTGAGTAAAAGGCCACTGGACGCAATTTCGGAGGGTTACCTAGTCGTTGAGAGAGAACAGCCCCGATTCCCACCGAAGACGCATCCACCTCCAGAATGAAAGGAAGGTCGGGATCTGGATGGCCCAGGACCGGAGCTTGGGTGAAGGCTTCCTTGAGAGTGACAAAAGCGTGTTCGGCTTCCTCAGACCAGCGCAACGTTCGAGGCTTATCCCGTAGCAGCGCCGTGAGTGGTGCTGTAACTCGACTGAAGTTCCGAATGAATCTTCTATAGAAATTGGCAAAGCCAAGGAAACGTTGGAGTTCCTTGACTGTCTTGGGTGTGGGCCAGGAGAGGACTGCGATGACTTTAGCATCATCCATAGCAACCCCCGAAGGGGAAATGATGTACCCCAGGTACTGGACGGATTGCGTATGAAACTCACACTTGGTTGCCTTTACCGGCAAATGGTTCTCCAGAAGCCTCTTCAGCACCGCTCGTACATGGACAACGTGAGTCTCGAAGTCTGGTGAGAAAATCTAAATGTCATCAAGGTAGACCACCACATAACGCCCCAGCATATCACGGAGCACATCATTGATAAACGCTTGAAAGACTGAGGGGGCGTTGGCTAGACCAAAGGGCATTACCAAATATTCGTAGTGGCCCGAACTGGTGCTGAATGCAGTTTTCCATTCGTCTCCTTCTTTCATGCGAATCAGATTGTAAGCGTTGCGCAAATCCAGTTTCGTATACCAACGAGCGGCACGAAGCAGTTCCAGGGCAGCTGGTACTAAAGGGAGCGGATAGGCATATTTCCGTGTGATGAGATTCAGACGGCGGTAGTCGATCGTGGGTCGCAACCCTGCATCCTTCTTGGGGACGAAAAAGAACCCCGCTGAAACTGGTGAGGTAGACGGACGGATGAACCCAAGGGCCAGATATTCCGCAATATATTCCTGCATGGCCTTTTCTTCAGTAGGCGACAAAGGGTACAAGCGCGCTTTCGGTAACGGTGCATCAGGGATGAGATCTATGGCACAGTCGTACAGGCGATGAGGTGGTAGGGCTGCCACAGTGCCCTCTCCGAAGACAGGCGCTAGATCCTGGTATTCCTCAGGCATGTTACCAGGAAGGGAGGCTTTGGACACAGGCAACAAACAGAGTTGAAGCGTGGGACAACAAAGACAGTGTTGCTGACAGAATGAAGACCAACAGATGAGCTCCCTTGATGACCACGAGATGAGAGGGTCATGGAGATGCAGCCAAGGGAGACCCAGTATGATGGGGTACGACAGAGAAGCCACAGGAAACAGAGAGATGGATTCCTCGTGGATGGCGCTGGTAGACAGATGCAAAAGGTCCGTAACCTTAGTGATGAGACCAGATCCAAGGGGTTGTCCTTCGGCTGTAGTGATGCGTCGGCTGGAGACGAGAGGTGTGGAGAGTATGTTCCATTGGGTGACGAGATGAGCAGCAATGAAGTTCCCCTGAGCACACGAATCAATCAGCGCTGTGAGGGAAAGCGTAGCATGAGCGAGCCGTAAGATAACTGGCAAAGTAAATGACGGAATAAGAGGGTTCAGACTCACCCGGGATGTGCGTGCCCGAGGTCCGGCACGCACACTTGAAGAACCTCGAGGAGGAACCAGATCACAACTGTTGAGATCTTGGTCAGATGTTGGTCAGACCCAGAGTAGCAACAAAGTCCCATCTCAAAGCGTCGACGTCGTTCCTCCGCCGATATGTGAGTACCAGCAAGTTCCATGTTTTCTGGAGGCAGTGACAGCTCTCTAGCCGTGGAAGAAGGAGGAGAGCGCGGGGTCACCGATGGTCGGATCTGCAAGAGGTGATCCATACGAATGGCCAGGGTGATAAGATCCTCTAGTGCCAGATCAAGGTCTCGCCCTGCAAGTTCCTTCCGAAGATCCGGACGCAAACCCTGATGAAACGCTGAGTGGAGAGTGGCAGGATTCCAGCCACTTTGCGCCGCTAGAGTGCGAAATTGTAGAGCATACTCCGCCGCCGAACGACGACCTTGACGAAGGCGTAGAAGTAGCTCCCCAGCAGAGCGGCCCTCACGCGGGTGTTGGAAAGCAGCGCGGAAAGCAGTCAAAAATCGGCCGTAATCTCTCACCTCTGACCCCTGCTGAGACCACACGGCGCTAGCCCAATCCAGTGCCCGGCGCGACAGCAGGGAAATCACCAAGGCTATCCGGGCCGCATCAGAGTCGGGAGGTGAATGGACGAAATACAGCTCACATTGTAGTAGAAAGCCTTCACATCGGTCCGGATCTCCATCATATTTGTCTGGTAGGGCAACTTTGTATGGTGACCGAGTGGACTCCGCTCACGGTGGACTAGGAGGAAGTGGAACCGACGCCGGCAAGGCTGTAGAGATCGCAGGTGGTGTCAGTTGAGTCACTCGTTGGGTAAGGTAGTTTACCATGGGGACTAACAAACTTAGAGTGCGTTGGTTGTCAGCCAAGAGAGTGACGGCCCGAGCCGTCACGTGACCTGAGGCGTTGCTGACTACGGGTGCGATCGGTAGAGCTCGCATCACGTGACCTGGAGCGTTGCGAACTGCGGGTGCGAACTGTAGCGCTCGTGTCACGTGACCTGGAGCGTTGCGGACTGCGGGTGCGATCTGACGAGCCGGCCGCGGGCGTGACACACGTATTATGTTGATATATACATGTATATATCAACAAAACACACAGATGCGCATATATATATATATATATATATATATATATATATATATATATATATAATATATATATATATATATATTCTTCTCTTGCCTGGCAGCTCCATACCCAGCACCCTTCTCCCAATGTAACCCTCAACCCTCCTCTGCACATGCCCAAACAGTCTCAATCTTGCCTCCCCAACTTTGTCTCCAAAATATCATACCTGCATTGTCCCTCTAATAAACTCATTCCTGATCCTGTCCATCCACATCACCCCTAAGGAGAATCACAGCATTTTCATCTTTGCCACGTCCAGCTCACTCTTCTGTCTTTTTATCAGTGCCACTGTCTGCAAGCCATACAACATAGCAGACCTCACTACTGAATTGTACATTTTCCCTTCAACTCTCGCAAAATACTTTATCACAAATCAGTCCTGCCACTCTACACCACCCACTCCACCCTTCCTGCACTTGCTTCTTCACCTCTCTGTCACACTCACCATTACTTTGGACGCTTGACAACAAGTATTTAAACTCCTCCACTCTCAACACCTCTGCTCCCTGCAACTGTGCCTTTCCTCTCCCCTTTAAAGTATACATTCACTACTGCCATTTCCATCCATTTTACAAAATCCACCACCATCTGCCCTGCCCTATTTCTGTCTTTAATACCGTATCTCCCCAACACATCCTCATCACCTCTGTTTCCTTCACTGACATGCCTGTTAAAGTTCGCTCCAATCACAATCCTTTCTTCTTTAGATATTCTCTCCACCTATTAGAGAGCGAGGCCAGCAGCCTGGTTCTGCCTTGATCGCTACACCCGCGCAGGGCGCATCCCAACATCACTGACAGCACCTGTACTCCCATCCATATAAGCCGTCCCCAAAGCGCCCCCCGCAATTGCACCCTCGCATAACATTAGGTGTCCGCAACGGCGGCGGCCTTTCTTTGTTTTGGTGCTAAGCATTGCAACTTACCTCCAATTCCTCATTGGACCGCGACTTCGTAGGGCAAGATACTAGCTCACTCTTGGAAGACAGTAAGCGGAGTAGAGCTGCAAGGCTCGAGGTATGATAGGGCCTTAGTCGGTAGTGTAGGTTTAGCTCTGCGGCCCACCGTTCCCTGGCCAGCCCTCATGGTCTGCGTTCATGGTAGTTCGTGCCACTCTTTTCCCCAGCCCCTCCGCGGCTTCCAGTGGAGTCATAGGGCTAACCCCAGGCGACCGCATGTGTTTTCCGCTGAGCCTGTGTCGTCTTTCGGGTGCGGGAACGGCACATGGCTGCCCGGTTCCCATTCACCTCCTACGCATCGCCCGTCTGCACACGCGCCACTTCCCCCACTCGCACTAACCCAGGTAGTAGCCAAGCACAACCAAACCGTTTCCACATTTCGCAACGCTTTGGTTTTTCCTTTTCCCCTGCCATGACGCATCCAGGGTGGTTAGTGGCTTTCTTTTGTGCTGGCCTGTTCCAGCCTTAACGGAGAGTTTAATCCGCACTTTGTTTTGTCTAGTCGTTTCCTATTCGCCCCGTACGGTAACCCTTCCTTGGTTTGAGTCCGCTGTGGGCGTCGCCTGTGTTTGTCATTCTCTTCCTCCATTTTCCCCCAGGTCTTAGTGTCTGGCTGTGTGGCAAGCCCTGTTCACATTCGCCCTGACACAAGAGACCCTGGGTTTGATTCTCCCCATCCAGCTTGGGATTCTAGATGAGAATTAGGGTTAGTTCTGATCGTTGGTACATTTCTTTTGTTCTTTTCTTGTTTAGGAGCCTCCTGCGACTGGGTCCTAAAAACTTCCTCTTTACCGGGTTCGGAACAGTAACACCACCACTTCTTTTAACTTATTCCAGAAATCTGTTTTCTCCTCCATCTCACAACCCACTTATGGAGCATATGTGCTGATGGTCTTCATCAGTCTCCGTCAATTTCCAGCTTCAATAGTCTATCAGACACTCTCTTCACATTCAATACACTCTTGGTGTACTCTTCCTTTAGGATTATCCTTACCCCATTTCTCCTTCCGTCTACCTCATGGTAGAACAGTTTGAAAACACTTCCAATGCTCCTAGCCTTACTACTCTTCCACTTGGTCTCCTGTACACAAAGTATATCTACTCTTCTTCTCTCCATCATGTCAGCTACCTCTCTCCCTTTATCAGTCATAGTGCCCATGTTCAAAGTTCCAACTCTTACCTCCACCTTCCTACCTTCCACCTCTCTCTTTGCCTCTTAGCATTTCCTCCCCCTCTTTTTCTCCTCCTTGGCCCAACAGTAACAGTTTCCAACGGTACCCTGCTGGTCAACAGTACTAGTAGCGACCATTGTTAGCCGGGGCCTTGTATGGAAATCTTACTTTTGATCCGCATGGTTGATATGGCAAAGTTCTACGCCGGACACCCTTCCTGACACAACCCTCCCTATTTACTTGGGCTTGGAACCGGCACTTCGAAAGATGAGAGAGCTCTGTAATTTTCATCATAGGTACACTTCAACTATGAGAAACAAAATGAGGGAAAAAAAATCCAGGAAATCACATTGTAGGATTTTTAAAGGATTTAATTGTAAATTATGGTGGAAAATAAGTATTTGGTCACCCACAAACAAGCAAGATTTCTGGCTCTCACAGACCTGTAACTTCTTCTTTAATAAGCTCTTCTGTCCTCCACTCATTACCTGTATTAATGGCACCTGTTTGACCTCGTTATCTATATAATAGAAACCTGTCCACAGCCTCAAACAGTCAGACTCCAAACTCAGCCAAGACCAAAGAGCTATCGAAGGACACCAGGAAGAAAATTGTAGACCTGCACCAGGCTGGGAAGAGTGAATCTACAATAGGCAAGCAGGTTGGTGTGAATAAATCAACTGTGGGAGCAATTGTAAGACCTAAAAGACCATTGATAATCTCCCTTGATCTGGGGCTCCACGCAAGATCTCATCCCGTGGGGTCAAAATGATCATGAGAACGGTGAGAAACAATCCCAGAACTACATGGAGGGACCTGATGAATGACCTGCGGAGAGCTGGGACCAAAGTAACAACGGCTTCCATCAGTAACACCACTACGCCAAGAAGGGCTCAGATCCTGCAGTGTGTTTCCCCCTGCTTAAGCCAGTACATGTCCAGACCCACCTGAAAGTTTGCCATAGAGCATATGGATGATCCAGAAGAGGACTGGGAGAATATCATGTGGTCAAATGAAAGCAAAATAGAACTTTTTGGAAAAACTCAACTTGGCTGTGTGTTGGAGGAAAGAAGAATTCTGAGTTGGCCATACCTACTGTGAAGCATGGGGGGTGGAAAACCTCATGCTTTTGGGCTGGTTTTTCTGCAAAGGGGAACAGGACGACTGATCCGTGTTAAGGGAAGAATGAACCGGGGTCATGTATCGTGAGAAATTTAAGCCAAAACCTCCTTCCATCAGTGGAGAGCATTGAAGATGAATGTGGCTGGGTCTTCCAGCATTAACAAAGATCCCAACACATTGCTTGACCACGAAGGAGTGGTTCCATAAAAAAGCATTTCAAGGTCCTGGAGTGGCCTAGCCATCTCCCAGACCTCAACCCCATAGAAAATTTGTGGAGGGAGTTGAAAGTCTGTGTTGCCCAGCAACAGCCCCAAAACATCACTGCTGTAGAGGAGATCTGCATGGAGGAATGGGCCAAAATACCAGCTACAGTACCAGCTACAGTGTGTGCAAACCTGGTGAAGACTTACAGGCAAACGTTTGACCTCTTGTCATTGCCCATCAAAGGTTATGTTGAAGTATTGAGTTGAACTTTTGTTATTGACCAAATACTTATTTCCACCATAATTTACAATTAAATTCTTTAAAAAATCCTACAATGTGATTTCCTGGATTTTTTTTTTCTGATTTTGTCTCTCATAGTTGAAGTGTAGCTATGATGAAAATTACAGAGCTCTCTCATCTTTCTAAGTAGAACTTGCACAATCGGTGGCTGACTAAATACTTTTTTGCCCCACTGTATATTTACTATATATACTGTACATACTTATGTGTGTTTGTGTTTCTGTTTTGTTGATACTTTACTGTATCTTTAATGTTTCAGTTTGAATTTGGGTCCTGGATGCCCAGTTTCCCGACTTCCCTTAGGCGTCTGCCCCCCAGTGAGAAAGGAAAAGCTACAGAGCAGAGCTTCATGCAAACTTTACCTACTGTTTCCGTCACATGTAATGGACTCACCATTCTGCATGTGCTGAGCTCCAAATCCAGTGATGATGTGAGTATTAATAAAACACAACAAATTACTCACAGCATATTTATATTCACATGATTAGTTTCTAATTATACTTATACCACAGTTAGTTCCGACCCCGCAATCTGATTGGCTGAGAGACACTCCAGCTGTGCTATTATTGCACCATAACGGCACTTTGACTGGCGCTCTATAAATATTACTCCACGGCATACACACGTAACCTAGCAACGATGCCCGCCCTAAAAAGCAGCCAAGTTAAAATGAGTAAAACGCTGCCGAAATGAAAGCTATAATTACTTTATAAAATCTATTGCTTTTGAAAACTATTTTAATTTGGAAGATGAAGCTATTAATGACCAACCTAAGCCAAAGCTTTATCACATTTAGGATTTGGAAGCTGGAAAAGTGAAATGAAGTCAGTCCTTTAATCAAAGTCCCCGGGCTCTTAATGGATTCACAGCTCAACTGAAGAGCAACAAGACTGAAGATCAGCGTTTTAGCGATTTCAGCGATTTAGACCCATCAACAAAAATGAACTGAATCAGCTTCATCCCTCACAAGATGTCGTTTGCTAGAGTTAAAGTCGACGTCTTTCATTATACACCATCTGCGGCTGATCGGAGTTTCATTCATCTGACAGGTTTATTACCTGTAAGTCCAGCTCTTAACCAGAGAAGCTGCTGATGCTCTATTAGTCTGACGTTACATTTCTGACAGATAGGTTTAACATTTAAGAGCTTCATCGTACAAATTTATAATTGCTAATCAAACTGGATCCTAGACTTTGGTTATAACACCGGGCTCTCTTTCCGATTTTGTTTCAGTCGGTAGAATAGTGGATCTTAGTAACAGCCTGCCTTATAAACCCGAAGCACTTTATTTGCTGAATGTAAATAAACTTTCTTTTTAATGAACTAATACTTACCAATCGATATATTGTGTGTTTATTGTTTGTATAATAAACAGATATTGGTAATTCTTTTCCTCAACTTTAATGACTGAAGTGCTTAGTCATGGGGTAACGATAGAATGGAACCATTTTACCTTGCAGAAGGGTGACAAACAAATAGTTTCTTCTGTCCTCTTTATCTTAAAATATAACAATAAATGGCGATAACGGAACTGTGGAATAATCGCAATAATACACTCGAGGTCGTGCTTTAACGTGAGATATTGGCAAGCCGAGTGCCGAAGATCAACACACCCGTGCCAGTATCTCAAGTTAAAGCACTCCCCCTTGTGTATTATAGCTTAAATGAAAAGAAGTTACACAACTTCTAAAGGAACAAACTGAAACACTTTAAAACATACTGCTACTTCAACACAAGACCCTTTGAATCTCAGTTGTAGAACTTTTTAGTTAAAATTACATTGTTTTTAGTCCAACAGAGAGTCTTTGCTATGGGAATAATTAAGTATTACAATCAGCACATTAAAGAGACGGTGACGCTCTAGTCATCTGTCAATCCAAGACCATATATATAAATTGAACTTTGGGGGGTGGGCAGATTTAGTGGAGCGATTAGGGGTAGGTAAGCATTTAAGAACAGAATAATATCTAAAAGTAATGGCAGACATAATGAATAGATTATTAAACAGATTAATAAAATTTAACCATACAAACAGAAACATATGCACTGTTATGCAAAGTTAAGTTCAGTCCATTTTGACCAAGGTTTAGGAAATTGTTGTTTTTATTTACTTACAATTACATTTGTACATCAAGGACACCAGCTTGAACTTATCATTAGGTTCAGGAATGGAATATTAACCACTTCTGATCTTACTGACAATTATTAGATTAACTTGGATTCCTCTCTTGTACTGCTGTATATTTCTATCATCTGACTACTTACTCATTTTCCTGCTGCTCTCAACGTACTTCGCTTTTTTTTTGAGGCTGCCCAAAAACTGGTAAATGTCACTGCCACCCTTCCTCTGCTTATAATGACTCACTGTGAATGAAAGCTGACTGAAATAAAAAATAAAACTTCTTGCACTTTAATCAAACACTAATAATGCTATTTATCATAAGCTCCTTCCATCTACTATACATTACACTAGCATCGCTACAATGACTGACACTTTAATGAGACTTCGGATGGGTTTTCTAATAAATATAATGTAAAGACATTAATGGTAATTGACTAACCCCATGATCAGTTTTGGTCGCTGTGTGAATGTATGGTTAATTAACTTTCCAGGTAACTTAGCAATGACAGCTAAGGTTAATGGTGGTAGATTTTTTTTTTCTTTCTGGTTTGTACTGACGTTTTAGCAAAATATTATTTCTTTCCACAATTACAGTTCCAGCATAAAATTACATATTGATGTTACCTTTTCATATAAAGTCAGAGCTGTTATAAAGACACAAAGGGCTGTTTGTATGGTGTTATGAGAATAAATGTTATGTGTTTTTGTTTCTGCAGCACTTTTTAGGAGACTACAAAGCAGAGCTGTTTGGTGAAAAGGAAGCTCAGCAGCACATGACCGAATTTAAGAAGGATCGAAAGGAAATAAGCAAGCACATTACAGGCAGGAACGATGGAATGGATCTTCCCTACAAGTACCTACATCCAGGATTTATTAGTGAAAGTGTTAGCACGAGATGAAAGTGTAAGCATCCTTAGGGATTTTTTTCTCTTTGTGGGAAGCCTGTTTATTTTACCACAGCCTCTCATGAATGTGTGTGTAGGGTAAATGCACACCGGTATGAAACTATAATGGGTATGTGCGTTTTAAAATATCAATATATTGTTAAACATTTAATTAATCCCAAACCGCTTCCATTAACAATCTACATAATGCATTTACGTACAATGTTGAAACAATCTAGCGTCATCTTGCCTCACTAAACTTTGTATCTCCTGTCTTTCTCTGAATACTTTCAGGTTAGTAGATGATCATGAGAATGTAGAGAGAGAGATGTGAGGGTGGGTGTAGCAGTTTTGTGTTAGTTTTGTGCTCTTAGAGGGTTTTAATCTGACGTGGTAACTGGAACCTCTTTGTGGATTTGCATTATGACCTTCCATTCTCTGTTCCTCCTCACCAGATTAAGATTTAACAATGATTTCATGATTCCTGTCGCAACTGTTTCTGGTGCATGCAATAAAAAGATTTAAAACCAACTCAAACTTGTATCTGTAATTATTCAAAGTCGAAGAGATAAAACAAGAAGACAGATGTATGAGTGTATGGCTGAACTGCTCAGCGGCTTTGGTTCTACATTTCTTTTTGAAATTTCTCCATAAACTTTTTAGGCTCATCAATTCATTTAAGCAAACCCAGCAGCTACCAGAATGATCACTGCATGGAAAAAAAATATATATCCTAAGATTATACCCTAACAACATGTACATAAACTAAACTTTTACGTTTATTAAACAGACACAGATTCTCTTATGAAAATGTGAAAATGTCTTAGTGGAAATTAGAAATGATTTAAAAAGTGTACAAAGAATTATGCAAGTGTGCTGTTAGTATACTTATTTTAAACTAAAAATAAGTAAGTATGCTTTCACTTTACTTTTTATGTACTTATCAGATCCTAAACAAAGTATACTTTACATTATATATGAAAACCATTTACACAGTGATTGTAAGCTATTAAATATATCTGTTTTATTCTAATAATGCAAGTTAACCTATTAAATTATGAAAATATATTTCGTACTTGTATATTTAGTAAATGTGGGTTTCTACACCAAAGCTCTTTAAAAAATGCTAAAGTCTATCAAAACTGTTAAAAAAAAATGTTAGTCTGTTTCTCTCTGCTTAAGCAGCGTCAGCTTGTAGTGAGCAGCGCAATACCGTAATATCGCCTATATAGGAGCCTTCGGATTTAAAGTGCGGATGGCTTGACTGTGAATCTTTTAAAACGCGGATAGCTTGACCGCGGTGAATGGAAATGGCTTTGCTCCCTGCAGATCCAGTGTTAGTGGTTTGTTGATTTAAGCTAAATTAACACTGGTCAGGTTTCTCATTTAGCTAAGAGTGGATAACTTGGCACAGCTACCTTAATGCTTTAGGCAGATCGGGGTGGTAAGTGGAGCAGCTCACACCACGGTAAAGTTAGTTTTATTTATTTTATATAGTTTTATTTAAAGTTAGTTTATTCGTTTTTTCGGCTCTAATAATATTTGAACGGATTATGGTAGTCAGTAAACACTTACATATTCAGGACAGTACGATCACAGAGAATGATGCACACCTTCTTTTGCGGTTTTAATGACATTTTACGTTCCCGGCTTTTTGTGTTAATAGCGAAAAACCCTAGCTGTGCTATACACAGTGGTTTTCAGTGCTGTATGTCATGTGGCTAAAATGCTACTAAAATTAAAATTCTTAAATTTTATATAAAATTGATTTTATATAAAATTGAAAATCCAGTGGGTGTGCATGATTACTGCCCCCTAGCTGTGTTATACATAGTGGTTTTTAATAATAATTAAATAAAATACATGCTGTACATGGATCCAAAGTCAATAAGCTGTGTGCCATCACTGCCACCTAGGGGATGTGTATAGACACTGGAGTTATGGAGCTACTCACGGTTTTCCTGTACAGGTCCGTATAGTAATGTTAACGGGGGAAAAATTATATTTAAATACACTGAAACAATTTCGGAGACAACAAATTAGTGTGCATAGTTGTAGACGTGGTGTAGAAACGTATGCATTTTATTCTGATTGTAAATGCGCTCTGGGTTTCGCTATTAACACAAAGACGGGAACGTAAAATGTCATTAAATTAACCGCAAAAGAAGAGGTGTGCATCATTCTCTGTGATTGTACTGTCCTGAATATGTAAGTGTTTCCTGGCTACCATAATCCGTTCAAACGTTATTAGAGCCGAAAAAACGAATATCGAAAATAAAACTAACTTTACCGTGGTCTGCATTATTGCTCACACATAGCTTATAAACGTTTTCTCACTGACTACACTTACAGTTATGTATCACTGCTTATAAATGGAATTAACCGAGATAAAAATGTGAGCTACAGACCCTGGAGTTTCTCCAGATATCCAGCTTTCTTGCCTTCATCCGAGCGTTTCTCTGTGCTCTGGGTTTGGGTACGTTTGAATTTCTTAAAGCAGATTTGGACCTGACCCAAGGGACTAAACATGCTCCTAATTTAAATGTGTACATACTGTGATTTTATTATGCTTCCAGTCTCCTAATACAGGCAATTGATTCATAGCACTTTTGAATCAACTTTACTGTCAACCGGATCCGTCCTAGGAACGACGAGGTCACTTCCTGTGCTCATGATTATTTGTTTGAAACGGTATATAGTGCAAAGCTAGAGAGAATATGGAGACAAATCCTTCAGAAGACAGTGTGGACCCTGAGGTGCCTCAGTCATGCCCTTCAGAAAAGAAATCAGCATTGGCAGAGCTCTTTCGTGGTTAAATTTTATTTATTTTATTTTTTTAACCCCAGCAAAGAAAGCCATGTTCCAAGCTTGCAGAGCAGGAAGTTGTATTGGCCTCCTTGATCTTTACTTTAAAAAGGGAATGAAAATCACATTTCTTTCTTCTTTTTGTATCAAAAATAGATTGTATCGTGGAGCAAAAACAGCAATCATAGTTGTATCGTGAAATTTCTGTATCATTGCACCCTTAGTATAATGTAAGCCAGCTAAGTACATACATGCTGCATTTTTTGTTACCCGGTGCAAAACGTCTTTAAATGCAACAACATGGGATAGTTGTTTTTCTTATGTTCTTGTAAAATAAGTATATTCACTTTTGTACAGGAGTGCCTGGAGCACAAGTAAAACATTGTTTTCAGGTTGGTTAACTATTACACTCGTATTTACACACACACACTCCCACCAGACATGAGTTTAGATTGTACATCCAAATGTTTTATAATCAGATTTAACTGTGCACAAGTTTGATGAATAAGGGCCATTGTATTTTAGAATTTTGAATGACTGTAGATAGTTTGCTTGTGTTTGTTTCTGTCCATTTATTATTAGCAAAAAATAAATCTAAAATAATATGGATCTCATGTCTCTAGAGTACAATAGCAAAGCACACACTTAGCAGTGGAGAATGTGTTCTGTTGAGAACCTATCAATGATTTCACTTTTTGACTTT